>JANTNU010000003.1:15249836-15260492 GCA_024752395.1 Erythroxylum havanense
AATCCTCCAAGAATCTCCAAATCCACGCTCAAGCACACTCACGATCGTCGATGATGAAGATAAGCAATTAAGCTTATCTTAAGCTTATATATATATATAAACTTTAAAGGCTTGTTTGGCAATTTAGTTGCCACAAGTCCAAAACTTAGGTCTATCAGTCCAATTCTTATTCTATTTTTCTCCAATTTCGCAATAACCATAAACAATAAATCCTAATTCTCAACTCCAATTATTTCATATCATTTGTCAGTCAATCTCGGACCTGGAATCAAATTAATCAGTCACTATGCCAATTTTTCGGTCCAGATCCATTACTCTAAAATTCTGGGAAAATTCCCATAATTTCACAAAATTAGAAAATATTCATTCCTATACTCATATTCCAATTTCCATTCCTCTAAATTTTATTTCATTTCAATTCTATATTTCAAAACCTGATTATACACCAATTTCCAATTTTCACAAACCCATTCTCATCTGTACAATTATAACCAATTTCTGATACACAATCAATTCGGGAATTGTCATACATGTATGTACATATAAATATACTGGTGCAATCAGTATATCATTTACCAATGATTATATAAACTATAATGCATGTACAAATTCACATTTGCCTGTACCCAATTCTAACCCGATCCAAATTACTAACATACCCGTCACTCCGGTAATCGGATGTTACATTTTTTGTGAAATAATACTGAGATATTCAGTTATTGAATAGCGTCCCTTAGCATGACTTTACTATGTTTGTTGAGGTTGGATTGTTTAATCCTTAGTGAATCCCATAGTCCAAGTTTGGATGGTGTGAGCAATACACACTTGATAGACTTACCTACGTGATTGTGGGAGGCTAGCGACCCTCCTATGAGAGTATTTGGGCTATCTTTCTAGAGAGATCATGAGATTAGGACATTTTGAGACTGTTTATTTCTCTAGCAGATTCTGTCTCCGAAATTTCTTGGGCACCAAGTTCAAGATTTAGTTTACCTAGTTTTCTCCTATTTTTTTCCTAATCTGTTACAGTTTTCTCAAGTTTTGGACCAAGTGGAGGATTGTTGATATTGATTGTTCCAAAAACTTGTCAGTTATACCCCAATTTTATTACACAATAAGGCATATCATCGTAGCTGTTATTCTTAAACAACCATCATTGATATTATTAGTCTTTATTATATCCAAACGTTCAAAGCGTTTCCCTTCTTTATTATTATTCTTTAATACACCCAAATGGTCATTTGTTTTTTCCTATGTAAATAGCTTGTCCATCTTGTTTACCACACACACTTTGTTCTTTTTGTTCTCTCCCACAATCACAATTCTGCTCATTTTCCTATATAAAACACGCATTTTTCATATAAAAAACACCTTTTATACACATATCTTCTTGTCTTTTCTATTTTGTTTTTGTCTACTTTTATTAATTTTCAGAGATAATTCATATTCCGTTCTTTAGAGTGCACCGAAGCTGGAGGAGAAAGCGTTAACCTTGGGAGTCAGATCTCGTTATCCTACTACATTGTAAGAAAGAATTTTTGACTTAGGATAGTGATTTTCACGATGTCTTGCATTTCACATTAGCCTTTTCAATTTTATGTTTTTGCTATTTCCTCTAACAAAGAGATGCTATTATGATGTCTTGGAGATATAGACACAGTTCATTCCAATAGCTTTAAGTCTGATATCGAAGTCTCGTAGACAAGTTCCTATTACAATCTAGCTAGCTTGCTGACTTATAGCATCAAACTCAGCTAGGTCTTTGAAAGTACTCGCATTAATTGACAAAGAAATTAAATGCCTGATATTCACTGGTCAAAAAATGTAAAAAGAACAAGGAGCATAGTTTCTATTCATGAACGTGAATTCATTTCGGACAATGTGGAAAGAAAGATTAATTCATTAGAATTTGTTAAAATGTAGAAAATCCTTGAGTTTCTGAGCTTGTTAACAAAACAACACACAACACACAACTTACAATATCTTATGTGCATGACTCACTAACAATAATCAATTGAACAAAGTATATGATCATTATTTTAGTGTCATTCATGATCTTTAAGTTTAATGTTTTAATGTGCGTATCAACAAACAATTTAAGATATATAAAAATGACATAAGTACACTAATTTTAATAATCACTAAAATGATAGCTACTTCACAACAAGTATAATATTCTTGTACATTCACTTTCATATATTTTTCTGCCTTACTGTGATAGAACGAAGCATTGCAACTTCCTGCCCAAAAAGCAGTCGAACTACAGCACATGTAATAACTAAGATTATGTATATATAGATATTATATGGAACATTAAGATGATCAAAAAGTATGGAACTTTTAATGACGACCAAAGTATGGTTTGGGGTTTTGTACTTAGTGTTCTATTCGTGTTTAGCATAATTTCTGCAATATCGGCAAAATTGGAAATGCTTGTATCTTTGTTTTTCTGTTTTCAATGCACTCAATTCAAAGTTCCTCGTGCCACTAAAGCTCTGCATTAATACAGACATGAATTATATATTCGAATATCATGCAACGTTCCTTGTAGTTCAAGGTCGGTCAAACATGTCATAGTTGGTTCGTGCATGAAAGAATCCTCCGTGACGTCAGTAGTTGTATGGATATGCTGTAGGGTCTAAAACCTAAAAAAGAGGCTACAATAAGAGACGTTGGAAGTACCATTTGAAACAAAGGTTTAATGATTGTCCATTGATATAGCTGCAAAAACTGTTAGGAGTCTACTTAATTTAACTAGGTCCCTCAAAGCTTTATCAGATTTTAGTGTAGTATATACACAACGGACCTTGAACTAAGTCCCACAAAGCTTTATCAGATTTTAGTGTAGAACTTAATGGACCTTGGCCAAAGTTACCAAACAATTTTCACGCCTCACATACAATTATGCAATAAGTGGAAGGGGACACGAGAGGCGTTTTCTTTCTGGACTAGTCTGAAAATGAAAGCAAACAACACCCTCTAAATGGTTATCTAGTCATCATTTGCACTTTCAAACAAAATCAACAAGGGAGACAATTATAGTGGACAATTTATATAGCAATGGAAATAAAATAATTTTGTGGTTTTGAGGATCCTTACATCACTAGTCACTTCCAATAATCATTGAGACTACACATCACCAAAATATAGAATCCTATACTTTTTAATGAAATGTACACTTCATCATTGTAAGGCAAACGTTGTCCTACCCTCTCCTATATGTACCAGCTATTTTGTGTAATGGGCAACAAAAGATGGAATGCTCAAGAGTAGGAGAAATGGAGAGCCAAAACCAGGTCTCAAAGGCCCAGGAACCTGTGAAAGGCACCACCTTCGTCAGAACTTGTTTCAATGGCCTGAATGCTCTATCAGGTTGCTTCTTTATTTCTATCCTAGTTTTAGTAAACCAAAAAAGGAGATGGCAAGAGCTGGCCAATTAATGTAATTTCTGATCTCCCTCTTCCTTACCATTGGCCTTTCAGGAACTATGTTTCAAACATTTATGCTTTTACAAGCACCAATTCCTCAAACATCTATATACTAACATGAGCATACTATTTATAACCGTCAATTGTACTTTTGATATGTTATATTCCTAACAATTTCATGTGCAGGTATTGGCATACTTTCAATATCATTTGCCCTTTCTGAAGGAGGTTGGCTAAGCTTAATTCTACTTATCGTAGCAGCAGTTGTATGTTGCTACACTGGATTGCTTCAAAGACGCTGCATGGATACTGACCCAGCTATTAAATCCTATCCTGATGTGGGAGAGAGAGCTTTTGGACACAAAGGAAGGGTTCTAGTATCCATTTTCATGTGTCTTGAGCTATATTTAATAGCCGTAGAGTTTCTGATACTAGCAGGTGACAATCTAGACAAACTGTTTCCTAATATGGTTTTTAAATTTGGGGTCGTAAAGTTAGAAGGCAAGAAAGGATTTGTTCTGCTGACAGCACTTGTAATTCTGCCAACCACTTGGCTGAGTTTAGATGTTCTGGCATATGTTTCTGCTGGTGGGGTCCTGGCTTCAATCATGCTGGTATTTTGTGTTGTATGGACTGGTACAGTTGATGGCGTGGGATTTGGCGAGAGAGGAATGCTTTTGAATTGGGGAGGATTGCCTACTGCTATAAGCTTGTACGTCTTTTGTTATTGCGGCCATGCAATTTTCCCCACCTTGTCCAATTCCATGAAAGATAAAATCCATTTCTCCAAGGTACAAGGATACAGTGTTGAGTTAGGTCAAGTTCATACAGAGTTTAAAAAAGACTGCTTATCTATCTTTTGTTGCAGGTTTTACTTGTCTGCTATATAGTTAGCACCTTTTCTTATGGCTCCATGGCGATTTTAGGGTACCTTATGTATGGTGAGCGTGTCAAATCTCAGGTGACCTTGAATCTTCCCATCAACAAATTTGTTACAAAAATAGCCATATATGCTACTCTATTGAACCCCCTGACCAAGTATGCAGTTATAATTACGCCAATCGCTGAATCAATTGAGGATAAATTTCTATTCCGCAACAACAAACTATTCAGCATTCTCATCAGAATCACCATTCTGATCAGCACAGCAGTTGTGGCCTTGACTGTTCCCTTTTTTGCGTATGTTATGGCATTCATTGGTGCGTTTTTAGGTGTTACTGTGTCAGTGATATTTCCATGCCTTTGCTACCTTAGGATCAACAAAGCTGCTCCAAGTTTTGGATTGGAGTTGGTCATTGTTCTGATGACAATAGTAGTAGGGGCTTTCGTTGCCATAATGGGCACGTACACTTCTGTCAAACAAATCGTAAACTATCTCTGATCAAAGAGTAGCTTTGCAACGGCGAGTAATGTGAGCTTCATGGAGGTCGGGTCAAAGGCTCAGTTCTTTTGTTGCACTGCTCTATAACGTTGTAACAGGATTCTTGATAAATTATAACATTGACACCCCTGTACATTTTTCTTCTTTATTAGATAGCTTCTGACTTGCACGATTACTTCCTCTCAGGCTATAAAAAGCACTAACCAAAAGCAATATTACAAAACTCAATCCTTCGACTAAAAATTTTGAACCATTCAATATTTTTAATTCGGTTTTAAATTTTCGAATGCAGCCATATGCACTTCAGGTTGCTAAAATTGTCTGAACCTAACAAAACATCCAAGTCGTAACCAAACTTATGTCGTTGATGTAAATCTATAATTATAGCCTCGACAACTATTTTCCACTTCATTTCTTTTTGTTGAATAAGGGTTCCCTCTATAGTTTCCTTTTGAATTGTTTCAAGCTAGTCACATGTCATTTAAACTAATATAAAAAAAAACTGCTTATTAAAAAATAGACCAAAAATTACAAAAAAGAACTCTGGAGGTCTTGTTGTATACATCCATAGGAGCACACAATATTAAGCTCAAATTTATCAACTACCCACAATGAAGCCGCAATCAAATCGAGCTTCTTTAGGACAATTGCTAGATCTTTATGGTAGATATACAAATTGGCTGCAAGAATATAGACCCAGTAGTGTCGGCATCACGGCATCACGGAGGAAGTGAAGTGTTAGGAATCACGCATTTAGTTCTCTTAAATCCCTTAAGCATAAGTCTTATTTGGCAATTAGTAGATTGCATTAGTTGTTACCTAATTCTATCAACGGTTAATCGATAGTAGATTATATCAGCTGATTTAACTAGCATATAACATCAACTGTTTATTAAAGATATTTGATAAAATAAGTTATTTAGTATTAGTTTATAAAATGACGTATGAAGACGTGACTTTAAAAAAATTATAACTTTTAAAAAAATTATAAGGACATGAGTATTATATCTTAGCATTTCTTTCAATATTCTAATAAGAATTTAGATTTTAGATATTTAAGTTTACAAAAATTAAGTTTATAACTCTAATAAAAAACATAGAACATATAACAACAATAACAGTAATAACAACAAAATCATGAACATAAATTAACCAGAAATTTTGTAGATAGAGATACATCCAATAACAAAATATAACAATCCAAATGAAATTTAATAACACAATTCAAATAAGACAAAAGTAGTCAACGCCAACATTTAAAGAATAGGTTTATAATAATATAAAAACGACATCTAATTGTCATTAAACTAGAAGCAATATTATCACAAACAGTTGTCATCTCTAGAGTTCTTTGTTCTTCAACGTCCTTGTGTAGAGTTAACTTCAACATTTTAAAATACATCTAGAGTTATAAATTCATGATCTTGATCAATGATGTTAAAAGTTGGGTTACCAATTGTACTTCTTCTAATATGGTTATTATGCAACGTAAAAGCTATACAAATTATTCTATTTTGATCTATCAATGAATACTTAGGCATTTTCTCCAAAATCTTCCATCAAGCCTTAAGAACATTGAAAACCCTCTCAGTACAACTTGTCAATAGTGAATGAGCTCGATTAAAAACTTATCGAGATCTCCTTAGATTTGCACCGCGAAACTCTAATTGATGATACCATGTCTTTAGATAAGGTGTCAAATATCCTTTTCTTTTCAGATAGCCTTTGTCAACCAAGTAATATTTACCTGAGAGTTCATAGAGGCAATATAATTAGTATGAATGATATCATAAAAGTCTAAATCATGAATAATAAATCCTATAAATCCCAAAATTATCTATCGGTGGTTTTAAAATTTTGATTCTCGGATTACCAATTGTATCAAGAAAAATACGAAAATCATGTGTTGATCCCTCCTAATCCATTAAAACATACATAAATAGTAAGTCAAAGTAATATGCTGTCAATACATTTGTAATCATTATTCCTTTCCATCCTCTATATCACATTTGATCCTCATTTGCAACAACTACCACTATATATGTACCATCACTACCTTTAATGCAATCCTAATATAAAATAATAATCATAAGATGATAAAACAACCTTTTTCAATAAAAAACGTAATGAAGGGGGAGGAGGAACATATTCAGTTACCTTAAAATGTGGCATATATCTAGCATCATTGATAATTTCTAGTGAAATCTCCTTGAATTTAGGATCTTTTGGTATGAGTATATCTCTTAAAATTCCATGCATGACACTCAAAACTTCTTTAAAAACTCTACTTACAGTTTCAACAGAATGTTGAAAACGATATGGGGTATCCCTATTAGGGACACCTTTACTTAGGACATGCACCGATAAACCTACTTTCTAAAAAATTAACTCACTACATAAGCCACCACATCCCAAAACTCATTCTTAATGTCCAAAAATTGTTTAACTTGTAGAAGTTGTATGATTTGCATAACAGTATCATCCATCCCTACAAATCAACAAGTAATATTATATTCTAAATAAACAAGACCCTTATATGTCTAAATATAAAGAAATAAATAATATAACACGCAATATAATTATAGATTACTAACAAGATAACATAATATAACAAAGTAAGCTAAACAAGTTCACAATGTCTCGAAACACACCATGTCAACATAAGTGTACAAATCATAAGAACAATAAACTAAACATAATAATGCATTTAAACTATGTTTAACATTTTTATGCTTCCCATGCTCATATGTAAACTATATGTATTCAAATTTTTTGTATCATCTGGTTAACTGAAAAAATAGACCTTCTTTGCAGATCTTCAATCAATATGCAAACAAAGTAAAATTTAGGAGTATCAGTCTCTAAACTAGACAAAATACATAGTTTTCTCAAAGCATTTGTAACATCATGACGTGACACACTAGCACTAGTAATCTATGATACACTAATAGTCATCGTGTTCAATATTTTCTTGATGCAAGTATTCGTCTTCATGGTTGCACTAGATCTCTCCAAAAACCTTTTCATCTTCTTTTGTCACTCCTTTCATCATATGTAGCTTGAGGGGTAGCAACAGGAGTAGACATAGTGGTCGGGGAAGGTTCTCTCCACGCCTCTTCCCAATCACCAATCACATAGTAATTATTTAAATCATTACTCTCATCCATATTCTCATGATTATAAGGTGAAGAAGGTACATACACTTCCTCAACTTCTCGTTGTCCTTGTGGAGGGCCAACATAGAACAAAATGTAATCTTTTCTCGAGCCAAACATCTAAAAAGTATATCTAACTTACATTCAAGCTCAGTTTCAAGCCCTTCCTCTTTAAATGTTTTAAAATTGATGTTTTCTTATAAAAAAATAAATAACTTAAATATAAATTATTTAACTAAATATTTAACGTTAAAGTAAAAGAAAATAACTTAAAATAGGGGAAATAGGCTAACCTTAATCTTCAAAGTCCACCATTCCTCACTGGCGCTTATTGTTCCTTTGTCATAGCCCCATTTTAATGTCATTTCTTTCCCTTTCAACTATTTCCAAAGACCCCATCTAGCTCTCATCCAATCAAACTTATTTTTAAGTTTATTTTTATCCCATGATAAGTTGGTCGTTTTGTGAAATTCTTCCTCCACCTTCGTCTATGGTAACCTTTGACAAATAATTCCACCATACTTTCCCTTACTCCTTTGAATATATTGGTTACAAAAGTCACAAGAGATAATAAGTATTTTTTTGGCCTACGAACCCTGCCTATATCATTCCCCTTTGACTTTCTCCTTTTTTTCCTCTTTAAGATGATGTCATCTATTCATAAAATATGAAAGAAGATTATATACTAGTTAGTTAATTTGCAATGTCATCTATAGTTAAGTAAATGCTTCTAATAAGATTAGTTCTTTTATCATCATACAATATTTGAATAAACATTCAAATATTTCTATCTATTTGTTAATAATCTTATTGAAAAAGGAAAAATTTTCATCTTCTGTTGATAGTGGAGTACAACTTTAGTTCTATTCTCTAAGATCCGATAAATATGATTAATATCTTATTATTTTAACCATGAATCCAGGTGGTGGAAATCTCTTTTAGAACTTCAAGATTTTTTCTTTTTTAACTCTCATTCATATCCTTTTTAGCTTAATTTAAAAAATTGGGTTATACATGGAACTTAGATGATTAAAAAAACTCTCTTTGTTATTTAGTAAGGAAATTTAAAATTTAAAGATTCATATAAAAAACACAACATCCAACGTATCCCTCCTATACAAGTTCACTAAATAGGCTTAAAGGAAAAACTAAATTGTCAAAATCTAAAGATTAGTTCTTTTCTTATTATATTAATACTTCTTTAATTGAGTTTTTATAAAAACCTTTTGAACCCCTTAACAGAATAATGAGAAGCAAAACGAAATTTTGCACCAAAAATTAAATATTTATTATTATAATCCCTAGGTAAACACCCAATCCAAATGTCAATGCATTGTTACTATGCATAGTGCATAGTGCATAATGCACAGTGTACAATGCACAATGGTTATGATTACAATGCGCAACACATTATAAAACTATTAAAACTTAGTACATAAGCACTTTTTCCTTCTTTGCTTTTTGTTTCTTCTTTCGATCTCCTGTAGGCACTATCAGAATCACAATCCTCTAGCTTTCATCAATCAAACCCTCTTTATGCATTCTATTTCTACAACACATCAAATAAGATTAGCCACGCTATCTAATGAAAATTGCTAGCAGGCAAAGAAGAAGGGGAACAATAGGTGACAGAGAAAAGAAACAACTAACAATGGTGACTAATAGGTGACGGAGAAGGTGAAGTGTTGTAATCATTTTTATTCCTTTAAACACAATAAAAACATATGGGTGAGAAGGGGGAAAGGGAGAGGATAAACTTACTAGAGAAGAAGTTACTGGTTGGAATCTGATCGACGCACTATTGTAACATTCTTCACTTTGCGTATCACTGAAGTTTAGGGATAGTTTTTCATATCAGTGTGTTGTAACGTTCTACTCTCTGCGTAACATTGTGTTGAGCTTTTCCACTTTAAAGGTGAAAAAGAGATGGTGGGGTAGTTATGAGTAATAAATGGACCTAAATGCAAAAAGCTTTCGACAGTAACAAGCAGTAAATACAAAGAGTAGATTTGAGTTATAACTACAGTCTACAAGAACACATCGATAAACAAAGAAATGAATGCAACTTTCTACAAGTAATAGATTGTGTTAAACAATCGGAGTTCACAGTTCACTAGCATTAATGACACCTATAATATACTTAGTTTGAGACTTAGTTAGAACTGCAACAAATCCATGCTTATAGTTTTAGAGAATCGATTCTTTGACAACTTCTTTACTGGCACAAAAAGTATAAAACTTCAGTCACTAACATTCAATTTATGAACCATTACCATCTTCACAACTCACCATGTTTGTCTCTGCTGAATAATATAATATATATAATCTTAAGACATAAATAGTCATTGATTTTGTCAAATGCCTTTCGTGGAATGGAAATGGTCTGCTCAGCAGGTGGATTTCTTAAGCTCCAATTCTTAGAAATCTATGAACTAGATACTAAATATGTGAACTAGATACTCTAGAGGAATGGAGGGTTGATCTTAGAGCTTTTCCAAGCTTGCTAAGCACATGAGTTCAGAAGAATGGTTGTTAACAATGTTTTAAAAACCGGACCGGACATCGAACCGGTCCAAGGAAAGGTTTAAGGTTTAGAGGTTCAACCGGTAGTGAATCGCTATCAAACCGGAATATAATAAATAAGATGAAAATTTTATAAGAATAAATAAAAATAAAATATTTTATTGAAATG
>JANTNU010000003.1:15265842-15286845 GCA_024752395.1 Erythroxylum havanense
TCTACTTTTCATTTGTATATTTCTCTTTGTTTGTCATCAAAATTATTTAATACGTGAAGTCTGGTTTGACTTAACAGGAGTGTGTGAGGTTGTTTATTACTAACCTTGTTTTGCAAGTATATCATTTTATCTACAATGTCATAGGTAGGTAGTAATGATGACAACTAAGGGGGAGATACAAATATCACTTTCACCTTGAGAGCCATGCAGCAACAATTTGAGAAGTTCAATCTAGCCTTAACTGAGATTAGGAGACAGATGGATGAGCTCAGACAAGGGAAATGTGAGGAACCTCAGGGGGACTTTGAGGAGGAGGAGGAGTTTGAGGTATGTAAACCTAGGAGAACTCAGAGAGTTGAGCTATTTAATATGAGATATTGAGGCCTTAAATACATCAAGATGCAGATCCTAGCCTTCAAGGGAAGGAATGATGTAGAGGCTTACCTGGAGTGGGAAAGGAAGGTGGACTTGGTTTTTGAGTGCCATACTTTTTCGAAAGATAAAAAGATAAAGCTAGCTGCTGTTGAATTTACAGATTATACACTAATATGGTGGGATCAGTTGGTGACATCTAAGAGGAGAAATAGAGAAATGCCAATTAATACTTGAGATTGTATGAAGGTATGCATGAGGAAGCGATTTATGCCTTCTTACTATTATAGGGAGATGCATCAGAAACTTCAGAGACTCACTCAGGGGTCTAAATCAATGGAGGATTACCACATGGAGATGGAGATAGCTATGATCTAAGCCAATATAGAGGAGGACCCGGAGGCAACTATGGCATGGTTCTTGAGTAGTTTCAACATGGAGATAGCTAATGTGGTAGAATTGCAACATTATATGGAGATTGGGGACATGGTGAACATGGCCATGAAGGTGGAACAACAAATCAAAGCTAGAGTGGCAGCAAGGAGTGAGGCAACTTCTAAACAATCATAGAGTTCAAAATGGACCAAGAGAGAGGAGAAGTCGAAAGACAAGGGACTGAACTTCAAGGAGACACCCAAAAGGTTGAATTTAGGGTTTGACCCTAAAGGTACACCTAACACCCAAGCTTCTTCTAGTAAGCATTCTATCATTTAATGTTTTAAGTATTTGGGATCTAGTCATATTGCTTCACAATGTCCAAATAGAAAGGTTATGCTTTTGATAGATGATGGGGGAATTGAGTCCCAGGAGCGTGATGGAGAATAAATGCCTAAGCTTGAGGATTACAATGATGTGGAGGTAAAGGAACTTATCCAAGCCTAAGCCCTTATGGTTAAGTGTGCTCTCAATGTGCAGGAGAAGGTACAAGTAGATGACCAGAGGGAAAACATCTTCCATATACGTTGCTTAATCAAAGGTAAGATGTGTAGTATTATAATTGATTGAGGGAGTTGTACAAATATAGCTAGTACAATTTTGGTGGAGAAGTTGGGGTTGCCTATTATTAAACATCCTAGCCCATAGAAGCTACAATGGCTCAATGAATGTGGAGAAATAAGTGTACATAAGCAAGTGAAGGTTGCATTCTCCATTGGGAGGTCTTCTAATGAGATTTTGTGTGAAGTACTACCAATGCAGGTGGGTCACATATTGTTGGGGAGGCCTTGGCAATATTATAGGCTTGTGATCCATGATGGCTACAAGAATAGGTACACATTAAAGATGGGAGATCAAACCTTTATTTTGATGCCTCTAAAACCAAAGGAGGTTCATGAGGATCAAATGAGGCTTGCAAAAGCCATGGAAGAACAAAAAACAAAAGGATGTCGAGAGTTTGAAAAAAAGAAAAGGAAAAGAAGCCATTCAAAAAATAAAGATAAAGGCCTAATTGAGAGAGATTGCAATAGTGAGGAAAAAATAGAGGGAAGTGCAATAGAAAAAGGACAATTAAGTGAAAAGAAGAGTGAAAAAAAAAGAGTACTTTCTTTGTAAAAGCAAAAGATTTGAGACAAGTGTTGTACCACTCCTAAGCTTTTAATTTTGCTTAACTACAAAGAAATTCTTTATAATAAGGCTGACCTTGACTCTTCCGTACCTAGTGTTATTAAATCTATTTTGCAGGAATACTCAGATGTCTTTCCAGATGAGATGCCCGAGGGACTTCCACCATTGAGAGGTATTGAACACCAGATAGATTTTGCCCCAGGAGCTCAAATTCCAAATCTCCTAGCTTATAGGAGTAATCCTGAGGAGACAAAGGAGTTTCAAAAGTAAGTGGAGGAACTTTTAGAGAGGGGGCATGCGAGAGAAAGCTTAAGCCCATGCGTAGTTTTAGTATTATTAGTGTCAAAGAAAGATGGGACTTGGTACATGTGTGCGGATTGTGGGGCAGTGAATAAGATAACGATAAAGTATAGCGATCTAATTCGTAGATTAGATTATATGCTTGATGAATTACATGGTGCTTGTTTCTTTACAAAGATTGACCTTATGAATGGCTATCATCAAATTAGGATGAAAGTAGGAGATGAATGGAAAACAACCTTTAAAACTAAATATGGTTTATATGAATGGTTGGTCATCCTTTTGGTTTGACAAACGCACCTAGCACTTTCATGAGATTGATTAACCATGTTTTGCGCGAATTTATTGGCAAATTTGTAGTTGTATATTTTGATGATATTCTGATTTACAACAAAAACCTTGATGAGCATGTTTTACATCTTAAATCTATACTAGAGGCACTTAGATGTGAAAAGTTTTATGCTAAACTTAAAAAGTGTTCTTTCTGTGTGGATAAAGTTGTATTTCTTGGCTTTGTTATTTCTGCCTATGGTGTTCATGTTGATGAGGAGATGGTTAAGGTTATCAAAGATTGGCCTACTCCTAAGTATGTTGGTGATGTGCGTAGCCTTCATGGTTTGGTTAGTTTTTATAGGCGATTTGTGAAAAATTTTAGGACCATTGTTGCGTCATTAACTAAAATCATTAAAAAGATGTTAGTTTTAAATGGAGTGAGGCACAAGAATTTGTGTTTAATGCTTTGAAAGATAAGTAGTGTTCTGCACTTGTTTTAAGTTTGCCTAACCTCAATGGAGCTTTTGAGATTGAATACGATGCCTCCTGGATAGGTATTGATGTTATTTTAATGCAGGGTAGGCGTCCCATTGCATACTTCAGTGAGAAGCTTCATGGGCCATAATTGGATTATTCTACTTATGATAACAATATGCTTTGGGGAGGGTATTGGAAACTTGGCAACACTATCTATGGCCAAAGGATTTTGTGGTTCATTCTGACTATGAATCACTCAAGCATTTGAAGGGCCAAGGTAAGTTAAACAAGAGACATGCAAAATAGCTAGGATTCATTGAAACGTTTCCATATGTGATCAAGTATAAGCAAGGTAAGGAAAATGTAGTGGTTGATGCACTATCAAGAAGGTACACTCTAATCAATACTTTGAGTTATAAAATGCTTGGATTTAAGTTTATTAGAGATTTTTATGCTTTAGATTACGATTTTGATAATGTTTATGGTGCATGTGAGCATGCTGCATTTCAAAAGTTTATAGGTATGATGGGTACTTGTTTAGGGAGCATAAGCTTTGTGCCCTTATTTACTCTATGCGTAAAATACTTGTGTGTGAATCACATTGTGGAGGATTGATGGGTCACTTTGGGGGGTAAAATACATATGACATTACTTTGTGAACATTTTTACTAGCCTAACATAAGAAAAGATGTTGAAAAAATCTATTCTAGGTGTATTGCATATAGATAAGCAAAATCAAAGACCCATCCATATGGTTTGTATAAGGCCTGTGCCTAAACATCCTTAGACTAACATATCTATGAACTTCGTATTGGAGCTACCTAGGACAAAAAATGTTAGGGATAGCATATTTGTGGTTGTTGATAGGTTTAGTAAAATGACACACTTTATTGCATGTCATAAAACTAATGTGACACATATATTGCTGATTTGTTCTTTAGAGATGTTGTGCATTTGCATAGTGTTCCAAAAACTATTGTTTCAGACCGTGATGTAAACTTCTTGAGTCACTTTTAGCGTGTTCTTTGGAGAAAGTTAGGAATTAAACTTTTGTTTTTTACTACTTGTTATCCTCAAATAGATGGCCAAACTGAAGTGTTCAATAGAACTTTAAGATCTCTTTTGCATGCTGTTATAGGAAAAAAATTTTAAAACTAGGGAACAATGTTTTTCATTACTTGAATTTGCATATAATAGGAGCATTCATTCTACTACTGGTTATTCACCATTTGAGATAGTTTATGGATTTAACCCTTTGACGCCTTTAGATTTGTGTCCTTTTCCATTAAATGAGTTGTTGGACCCCGAACCTTTCTATTAAATGAGAAATTGTTGGCGATTATTCATGTGTAGAAAAAAAGAAAAATTCTTGAATTTGAAATAAAATGAAAAAAATGTTTTAAACACAAGATGGGTTATATGTGATATGTTGGAAGTTAAAAGCTGGAAAATATATATGTTCATTGAGTATACTTCGACATAACTTTTGCTCTAGTTACCAAAATGAGATGATTTTTGATTTGGATTAAACTAGGGAGATAAGGCTACAATTTGTCTGATGAAATCAAGTTTTTATTCGGTCTCTAAAAATGTCAATTTTTGGATGAAAGTTGAGCACAGAATAATGTTTTAATATAAGGACAGTCCGAACTGTATAGGGTATAACTTTTGGACTATGGAACCAAATTGAACGATTTTAATGTCATTGGAAAATTAAGACAATGAGGAACATTTTTCTAGAAGGAAGTGTTACCAAATTTCTTCAATTACATGATTAGAAAAAGGTCTTAGTTTTTGGAAGGAGTTAAGCATAATTTTAAATAATTTTGAGGTCTTACTAGATTAATTATTTTATTTGGAGTTAATTATTGTGTTAAGGTTAGTAGGATTTCAAAATATGGTTTAGTTGAATTAAGAAGTAAGAGTATGTATGTATGAGGGGCAAAATTGGCAAACCACTTAAGCCATTTAAGTTGCAAGGCTTATATGTAAGGGCAAAGTGGTCATTGCTCACTCATTAATGGCAAGATTGTAAATAAGAAGTGGAGGCTTGTTTTTAAGGAAAGAGGAGCACAAAAATTAGAAGAAAAGAACAAACAAAAGAGAGAAGAGAGGAGAGAGTTCGGTGGAGAGAAAAGAAAGAAGAAATAAAGAAAAAAAGTTAGGGTTTTGATTTTTCTAAGCTTTCAAGATGGATTTTGAAGTTGATTCAAGAAGGAAAAAGAAAGAGGAGGATGAGAGCTTCCATATAAGCCAAGAAACTCTTCATTTGGAAAAGATTCAAGGTAAGAATAGATTTTGATCTTTGGATTTTTGAGATGATTTTGGTTCATATAGCTTAAGAAATGTATGGGTTTAAGTTTTTTAAGACCAATTTTGGTGATTATGTCTTATGAGTTGTTCAATTTGGATGCCTATTGATTAAGGGTTTTTGCCAGTGATGAAGGAGATTAAGAGAGGCAAGAGGAGCAAGAGGGGATGCATTTTAAACAAGTATTAAGCAAGAAATTAAGGTGGGTTTCATGTTTATAATTTAAGTAATGACCTACTAAGGTTTCTTTTCAAATCAAAAAAATAAAAGGATTTCAATTAAATGTTGTTTTATTGTTTTGATTGATTTGAGAATTTGCTTATATGTGTGTATGTATAAGCTTGAATTGATAAGTTGTGAATTGCTATGATATGTTGTTATGTTACGTATATTGGTGTATGACATTGTGATGAAAATTGAAGTGTGGGCATGTTTATGCTATGCCTTGTTCCATGTCATTTTGATTGAATAGAAAGAAGAAAAAAAAGCATGAGAATATGAAATTGTGAATGATTGAATTAAGCATGAGATTTTATTGTGTTTGGGCGAGAGAAGAACCGTTTCGTAGTCATATGCACGTCGATGTAAAGCCTTTTCCTGGCTGCCCGCTTGTGGCCCACGAGACCAAAAAAGTGGACTCGTTTCGTTCACGATGTAAACTTCGGTTTTACCGTTTTGTTCCACAGAACCCTCGAGCCATTTGATTGTGGATTTGCATTTTGACATGTTAAGTATGATGTAATTTGTGTGTTATGCTTGGATGATGAATTTCATCAAATGTGTTTAATGTGATGATGCATTGAATCATGATTTATGATGTTTATGAATTTCTTGATAAGTTGTGAAGTTTGAAAATATGTGACATGGATTTCAATTTTAACTTTACAATTGAAATAAATACTTCAATGGTTTTTGCTTATTTCTTGGTTATAAACTTGTTACCCATGAGCGTTAAGTTCACCCCCTCTCATTCCCATCTCCAGGTGATGAGAAAGAGATCAGATGAAAGAAAGTCAAGGCAATTGTTTGATTATGCATATTTTGTATTTTAAGTTGGATTGATGTATAAACAAGACTTTAAATATATGTTGGGAATTATGGGATTTTGTATCTTTAGTTGTATTTTGGGGATTTTGTGAAATGATGTAATATGGCTCGAAATGCCATTAACGTTTGTAAACATTTTATCTTATGATGTTAATAGCATATGAATTGTGTATGGATGATATGGGTTGAGTTGATGAACTTTGAATATGAATTGTTGTTATTCATATATAAGTGAATTATGGAAAAACAAGATAGGATTTGTGGTGAATGATAAGATGTGATTGAACATGAGAAGTCATACGAATTGAGGTTGAGTGTTGGATGAATTCCAATTGGAAGTTGAATTGTTTTAAATGATGTTGTAATAGAGGAAGTAAAGTTGGAATAAATTCCGAGTTTCGCATGAAAGTAAAATGTGTTCTGACTTCCATGGAAAATCTGGAATAATATAGGTAGAATTAGCCAAATTTGCCTTCATGAAAGTTTTAGTTTGTCTTTGTAGCTTTCCAACTCTATAAAGTATGCAATTTTTGAATGTGGGAGTTAAAAGATGTGAAGTTTTGAAGTTTGGGTGTTGTCTAGGATGGCAAATTCTGGGATAGAAACTTTGAAGTTAATTTTTAACCCCTATAAAGGTAGAATTTGTCTTTAAGTTCTTCATAGAATTTGTAGATCTTTCTTTTATCTTTCCATTGATGCCAAATTTGCAAATTTTAGAGTTCTGGGTCAAAAGTTATGAGTTGTAGAAGTCGGGATGTCGGAAGAAGAAAGACCAAGAGTTTCCAATCGATCATTATAGGATTAGTCAACTAATAGTCTTCAATCAGTCAACTAATCGTCATGTTTTTTACTTGCATTAGTCGACTAATAGTCTTCGACTAGTCGACTATTGTCATGTTTTCCCCCCTGACCTGACCTCTCTCCCCTCTTTTGGCCATAACTTTTTCATCCGACCTCTGATTGACCTGATTTTTGAAGCATTGGATTTCTAAGATATTTCTCTACCTTTCCAAAAACATTCGTAGGTTTTGATATTAATGTGAAAAAGATGAATTAAATCAAAGTGAGAGGATCGGTTAAAAGAGTATGAGTTGGATATGTTTTTCAATATTCTTTAGTATTTTGGCAATATCTTGAGCTATAGAGCTCCTAATGAGGTGGTTCTTATTTCTAAATAAAATAGAGACATGAAGCTACAATTCATCTGAAGGAATTGAATTTCATTTCGGTCCTTAAGAATTTCATTTTCTGGAGTGAAGTTGGGTATAGTGTACAGGCTCGGTTTAGTAATAGTCTGAAAGTGCTTGGGCCATAACTTTTAGAATTCTAAACCAAATCGAATGTTGTTGGTGTCATTAGAAGCTTAATGAAAAGAGGAACAAATATTATGAAGAATTCCTTTTGAAATTCCTTTTTGAGATGTTCCAAAATTTGTTCGGAAGTAAGTGAGACGAATACTTTTGTTGACGTTTGGTTTGGTGTGGGAGCATACCATTTTGAAGAAGGTAATAGTGATTCTTGTAATTCCGCTGTGTGAGTTCGCTCTTTTGTGGCTTGAGATGTTATGAGAATGATGAGGAACTGATGATGGCTAATGAAAGTACTTTGAAGTAACTCTATAAGGAAATCCGCTCATGCTTTATAAGGGTTAAATGAATTAACCCTATAGGGTAAGACGTACATGTTTTATGTTTTCGAAGAGTGTGGAAAAAAATTTTCTAAGGAGAAATGAAGAAGATCATGTTTTATGATTTCGCAAGCATTGGATTTCAGACTCAAGCGGGATCCAACATTCATGGTATCAGAGCAAGAAGACGAATCAGTGTCATTTAAGGAATTTCCATAGGTTTAAGTTCACGTTAATGATCCAAGGTTGGGTTCCGGAAAGGGTACCCAACAAGTAGAGTCCAAAAGAGGCCTACACGCAAAGAAGACAATATCTGCGAGCAGGTGGTCTGGGTTATTACATATTCAAACAAGTTGCGCAAAGCCACAAACTCTAGATCACTAACCTACAAATATTTGATTGTTCCTATTTGAAGCAGTAGAGTCAGACATCAACATTAGTTCAGCTAAATGTGCACAAATCAACAAGTGATTATGTACTTAAATAGTGGTCTTGTCCTCATTTACTTGCTCTTTGTCTAAATGACCATCTTCACTTGTGTATATTTCTTTACCTTTAGTTCTCACCTCTCATAGAGGCTCTTCAAGGTATTGGTTATGCTCATCAACATGCTTTGATATGTACCATTATAACATGAAGTATCAAGCAACTTCTGCCGCATATCTGATAACTAAAGCAAATCTTCTTATGTGAGATTTTAACTATTTTTGGAGATTATTGCTTCTTTCTTCAGCCATAAAAAGTTCCAATTTGTCCTCTATGTTTGATAGTTATCTTCAGCAGTATACAGAAGATAGGAGAAATCATAAAATAATGCTATAACTACTTATAGCCAATCTTGAGTGTGCAAAATATAATGCCACTACAATAGAAGGGTTTTTGGCGACGAATATTTTCATCATTAAAAGCCAAAAATTTGTCAAAATAATTTTTATTAACAAAAAAAATTCATTGCATGAATTGTCACAAAATCCCGATAGCAAAATATTATCGATGATTTTTTTTACAATATCGTCGCAAATCATATCTAGCTCTGATCCCAAATAAGTTGCAAAAAGTGATAGGCAAAGAGATGGAAAAAATGTCGCAAAAGATAATTTGAGACGCTTTCTTTTCGTGGTTAAAAGTTATTAACTACGTTATCATATTTATAGGCAACAAAAGTTTATGATGTTTTTTGTTTCGTAGGAAATTAGTTTTAGCAACAATTTCCTGAACATAGGTAAAAGTTATTCATAACAATTTTTGGAACGTAGCTAAAATGTTTTGGCGACGATTTTAGAATTTTATCTATATTTTCTATTCAATTTTTTAAAAAAATTTATTTAATTTTTAATTTTTAAAAATTATTGTCGACCTTTTTAGGAATGTAAATAAAAAGTTTTGTTAACGATTTTTTATTTTTAACTAAACATTCCTATTAATAATTTATTCATTTAATTATAATAAACGGTAAATTATTAATCCATCTTATTGTTTATAATATTTAGATTTTTATTTATAATTAATTAAACAAAAATAAAAATGTTATTAAATGTTATTTACAAATGTTAATAAAAAAATTTATGTTAAACTAAGACTTATGTTCAATGTCACTACTACTTACATAATTTGGGTCAATTATTTATTTGACCATCTTTCCAAGCTTGGCCTACTTTCGTTCATTGTATCATTTACAAGTTTAGTTATACTAGATTTATTCACTATATCCTCTACAAGTTTAGCTATAGCCTAGAAGTTGTTGGAAGAAGGTGCCAATAACTCAACATCTGATGGAAGATCTTTGATGTTTTCAATTGATGCCTTCAAATGTGCAAGGACCCTTTTTAGGAATCCAAATATAGCGAACTCATTTATCTTTACCGACTCTCATGTTATTTGAAACCTAAAATAATAGTCATTTCATTTCCTTTCGGATGGAATAAGCATGAAACTTTATTTATTATTATGTCTGTAAGAATTTTGGAAACAATCTCTCTACTAGTTAGAGATAAGGCTGTGTACTATTGAACCTTCTCAGAGATAAGGTTGTGTACTATTGAACCTTCTCAGACCTTATGTATTAGTGGGATTCATACTAGGAGTTGATGTTATTATTGTTGTTGTTGTTCTATGTCTGTAAGAATTATTAAACTTCTAATTACAATCTTGTCCTACTTACTTTATACATCATTATATTATAGTGCTTACAATTTTCAATTTTTATGTATTATTATTTTATTGTTAATAAATATTAATGATTAAGAATAATAGTCAACTTAAATTTATTAAATTTTAATCTTATTAATATGTAAAATTTTAGGTTTGTGTTTATCTTCTAATATCTAAAAAGAGAATGTATAGAGTTTTTATACATACCTATATATTTAAACAATTTTAAAAAGAAACGTAAGTCAAAAATATGAAAAATCATATATAAATGTCAATTATAATTAAGCTTATATATTCAAAAGTTTTCATTTGGCGATGAATTATCCATTTCATCACAAAAAGTTTGAATAATTACCAACGTTTTACATTATCGTTGCCAAAGGCTCGATCTTTGGCGACAACATGAGTAAACCGTCACAAAATTAGTTACTTTTAATGACAACTCCTGAAAAACATTACCAAATAATCTATTTGTCAAACGATTTACTTTAACGTTGCCAAATTCTAGACTTTTGGCCACAAAATGCAACATTGACGCTAAAGTCTACATTTTGACGATGAATTATAATTCATCACATAAAAAGATAGCTAATAGTTTGTTATGTTGTAGTGTGCATGTTGAAACAAAAACAAAAGTAAGCCATAACATTATAGAAAAAGTGGCAATAATGAAGTACTAATATTAAATGTTACACTAAGGAAGGACATTCATATTGAATTTTTCCTATATTTTCATGAGAAAAGGCCATCCATAGCTTTTACTTTCCTTTTATAGCTTTCTTAAATAGAATATCACAAACAAATTTGTTAAGATATTTATTATATATTTTATTGTTTAATTTTGGCATTTTTTATTTACAAATCTTCAAGATGATGCAAGTCTTAAAATCCAAATTAAGATGAGGTGTAATAAAGTGATACTTATTATTTGAATTGGATTTTGTATGAAAGAAGTCCATTTCAAAAAGGATAATGTGTGGATGATGTTGTTGTGCATTTAGAGGACATCGTGAGATTGTTGAAGATCACCTTGCGTGTGTGACTCTAAGTTAAGACTCCTAGCTTGCATTTGGACTCCTTACGTGGGTGTGGGCTGAAGCATAGAGTAAGTGAGATGTTTATGAAATAACCATGTTCGGGGCTAGACCTAGCCCCATAATTGTGAACTGAGCATACTGAGAGTAGTTAGAGTGCATTGCACGCTCATGCATCATTATATTTTCACACACTTGAATATTTATTGTTGGCATATTTAAAATAACTGTTCATGTATTCATTGATATTTTTTGGGTATGATTGACTGAAAATATAATTTAAAATGTAAATTGTGACATATTGAAAATAAAAATAGATTTGGAGACTATTAGTATTATTTTGGATTTTTTAGTGAATTTTAGGAATTTCTAGAATTTGGAGTATTTTGGACTAGGGAAAATATTGAATAATAGACCAATTGTATGGTGACATGTGGCAGTATTGAATTGTGAGATATGCCAAGAATACGCATAGTCTTATTTTGAATAAGGAAAGTTTACTGTAGCTTCAGTCTTTACTGAACCAAAGTTCTCCTCCCTGTTATCCATCATCGAATAGCTTTTTGTATAGAAATTGATTCACTCTTATTGCTGGAACTATTGTTGATTCATGTATGTGAAATTGATGATGTTATACTGTTGTTGATTCTACATATGAATTTATTATGAGTAGTTAAAGAAGTGCAGTTTCGGTGGTAATGAATCAGACGAATGATTTGTGAAATAGGGATATGAAATAGGTTCTGTTTTGGGTATGCAAAAGTGCTAGAAAGTTGATGTAGAAATATATATACACTGTTTTGGTTCAAAGAAATCTGAATATGGTGATTTCACTACTTATGCGTACAACTGTGAAGTATTTTTAGAAATGGATTTACATGAATTTAATAAGTTTACTATTATGAAATGAAGTTTTGGTGAGGTCATGACATAGATTAGATAAATGATAAGCTTTTGATGAAATGAAAAAGTAGAAAAGTGAAAAGTAAGGTATCAGATGAAGGTAGAGAGAGAAACAAAACGTAGAAATTGAAATTTGCATATAAGAAGTTTCAAATTTTTGATATTTGAAGAATAAGTTTGAATCTATTTTGTTTACAAATTGTAGTGGGTGTAGAAATGTATAGTAGATGATTTAGAAGTGATTAAGTTGGAAAAAATGCAAAAAAGAAGAAGTTGTTCAACACGGTGAAGAAGATCACACGAACACAACATCATTTAAGAACGTCGCGAGTCGCAACTGTGCTTAAGAACAATTGCGACTTCGCAGGCGTTTGGTGATCTTGCGATCGTGTCTGCACGATCGCGACTTTCAATTATTTTTCTGAAAGTTATTTTCTAAACATCCTTTGATATTTTTGTTATAACTTTTGCTCCCGATATCCAAATGACATTATACTTGAACCAATGGATTCCTAACACATTTTTCTACCTCTCCATAAAAATTGATAGCTTTCTAAATTGATTTGAAATAGATTGATTGAATGAAAGTGAGGGAATCGGTTGGAAAAGTATGAACTGGAATATTTTACTGAACATACTTCGATATTATGATTATATCTTGGTTTGTAGAGTTCCAAATGAGTTGATTCTTGATTCAAATGAAACTAGAGACACAAAACCAAATTGTAATTTTGGCTTTAAGAATTCCAAAATCTATTCTAAAGTTGAAGTAAGAGTTCCATTATAGTTTAAGAACAAATTGACATATTTGGAGTATAACTTCTTGTATACAGGCTCAAATTGAATGATCTTAGTATCATTAGAAACCTAAGACATAGAGTAACAATTGTTTAGAAGGAAGTGTTGTTTAAATCCTTCATTTTTAGGATCTTATTAGTCATATATAGTTGATCAGAATGGAATGTTTTTAGAAAAAGATGAAATAGAGAGCGAGTGATTGAAATTTGTCACAATTGAAATACAAATGTTATGTACAGCAATGTATGACAGAAATATACCTGAGAACTTCTCATTGAACATGCATGATACATGAAACATTGATACATGTGTTTATTCTATTTCATAAGTGCTATAGTAATATGAAAATTATTTTTTATTACATATAGACGAGCCACTAGAGCGATCGCTTCCATAAATTGTCGGAACATCAAGGCAATAGGTATAAGGGAGCAACTGTGAGTAACTTAAGATGGTCTCACTTTATTTGTTTTGTTCTGTATATTACTGCACGATATTGATATATTACTGAACTGCATTGATTGATTGTGTACTAAATTCTGGACAATATATAACTGAGGCGTTTGATGCATGCAAACAATATTGGAAGTGTTACTTGTAAATGAATGAGACTGCCTAATTGAATATTCAAATTCTCAACTAAAAAGTTAAATGTTGGATCTACTCTGATGACTACTGATACCGTGACTATTATACTGTGATAATATATGCAAATGAAGATGATTGAATTGATGACTGAATTGTAACATGCATATCATTTCAATGCATGTAATATAAAGGTTGTTGTGATTGATGTTGCTACTGACTAACTGATACTGTTACTGAGAGAGTTTAAAGCTTTGTAGTAGAGCCTATGCTCCCACTATATACTGAGTCTAGTGTCTATAATAGATATGGGAGACTGAAAAGGTACATAGTCACAACACTATAAAAAAGAATATGAGTCTCATACATATTGCATCCATATATAACCATAATTCATTGAATGATTTGTAAAGTTGTAATGAAATAATAGATTGATATGAACTATGTAACTGAATGAATTGTGTGACTGTATGATCTGAGTGATTTTATGATGACTGTGTTTTGCTACATGAGTGAACCATCGAGAATGGTTACTCTACTGAGTTTGCAAAACTAATCAAAATTGCACCTTTAACTTTTACAGGTCCAAGAGCGAGACGACCTAGCTTCTAAGTCTTCATTGAAGCAGATTTTGTGCAGTTTAATTTCAGAGATGGCTCAAAGGTCTGTTAGCTAGAACTGAAGACATTGTAGTTATTATCTTTTATTATTCCTCAAATATGTAGCATACTATATAAAACGAGCTGTTTAAGCTCTTTAATGATGTTAAACTGAATGCTACAATGTAACTATGCTTTTTGATATAAAATGAGGAAATTTTAGGTTTTAGTAAAAGAGATTTATGATTTTAGTTACGATGCCACGTGATAAAGTCAAAATGAGATAGTTAACATGTCATTTCTATCGGGCATATGCACGTGTTACCAAAAGGGGGCACATGCATATGTCAGATGGGAGTGGGATGTTACAACATATTTTGTGATGCTTTAAGCATGACTCTTGTTTTGGTCTGTGTTGTCGATGATTTTGTTCAATGTCTTGTGTTTGCTGGTTTTGAAAAATATCTACAATTGGTTTACTTGTGGGTTAGTGTGATCTAGTTGGTTGATTGGTGAGTAAAAATACTGCACTTTTATATAGTTATGTTGTCGTGAAAGTATGTATGTAGCATTTCTCTCTTGGATTGTGGTTTGTCTCTTGTTGGGTTTTTTTTTCTGATATATGCATAAACCTTGTATAACTGGTTTTTTCTGATTTCTGATGTACGAAAATTTCTAGAAGTTTTTGTGATTTTAGTAATTGCCACACTTGACCGTTTGAGTGGCTTTTGTGGGGTGATTGGGTGTCGATTATGTCTGTTCTAGTGGCTATCAATATTGCAAATGATGTTCAAAAAAAATCCGACAGTTGAATATGACAGTTTCAATTGGTGAACAACTTTCATATTAGTCTTTAGAGAAGCTGAAAACATCAGGAAGTTGTTTCTTTCTATCTCAAGTGTATTTGCTTTCATTATTTATTATTTTAATCACTTAAGTTATTTGTTTATTGTTTTTTGTTAAAAGATTGTTGAGAAAAATCCTCTGTTAAGGTTAGTATGAGGCAATCATACTATTGGGTATGAAATTCTTTCACAGGTTATGAGGACGAGAGATAGTGTCAAGGGTTGACTGGTGTGAGCTCAGTAAAATCTTGTATAAAACTAATATTTCTATTGAAATAATTAAGCTAGGTGAGGGCCTCGAAGACGTAGGCAAGGTGTATCGAACTGCGTTATCAAATTTCGATATTGATTTATATTTTGTTACATTTAATTCTTCTACTTTTTGATTGTACTAGAAATGAATGCAGTAAATTGAAGATTTTACGAAACTACTACACCCCTACGGTTTTTTCAATTGTTATCAGAAAGTGTCACCAAATCAGAACTTGGTATATTAAGTCGGTGTAGATCTTTGCTTCACAATTATGGCGATAAGAGAAGGGGCATCAATCATCAAGTCATCGTTATCAGATAGTTCGAATTATCCTACGTGGAAATCACGGATGAAAGCATTCATTCAGGCACAAGGAACAAAAGCATGGAACTCAGTTTTAAATGGTTGAACACATCCAGTGACAACTGATGAAAAGGGAGAGGTAGTGCTTAAAGATGCATCTGAGTGGACAATGGCTGAAGAAGAGAGAGCACTTGGAAAATGTCAAGCCTTGCATTCCATCTTTAGTGCAGTTGATCAAGGTCGCTTTGCTATGATATCAGCTTGTGAATCGGTGAAAGAAGTATGAGACACTTTATAAACTATACATGAGGGATCGAAATCTGTGATAGCTTCGAAACTTTAGATGTTGGTTGTGTGATTCAAGAGTTCAGGATGGACAAAAGTGAAACTATTGGAGACTTTTATGAGAGACTACGTGATATAGTAAACTAAGTACATCAACTCGGAAAAAAGAAATTTAACCTAAAACTGGTTAAGAAGATATTGAGATCATTGCTTCTGAGGTTCATACTGAAAATTGCAACAATCGAGGAAGTTCATGATATCAATCAATTATCATTGAATAAGGTCTTTGGAATTCTTACCAATTTTAAGATAAATTTGCTAAGGGTAAACAAGAGAGGAACACAAGACTGACATTGCAAGCCGAGATTGGTAAGGTCATGAATGACTTCAAAGATGAATATGATGAGAAAGGGGATATGGAGTTATTAACAAGAAATTTTAGTAAGTGGTTAAAGAAAGTGAAGAAGGTTATATCCGATTTTAGACAAATTGGTGGGAGCTCATCAAATAGTAATTTCAAACAACAAAGGAAAACTCAAAAGGGTGAAAGAAAAATGAAAAAAATTCGATATCATGAGTGTCAAGGCTTTAGATATGTCCACGCAGAATGTGCTAACATCTTAAACAAGAGAAAAGGGAATTCCTATACAAGCACTTGGAGTAAGAATGAATATAAAAGTGAGTATAGTAGTGAAAAAGAAGTTATGAATAATGCTGCATTAGTTGTTTTATACAACAAAAGTCTAGTTACTTGCTTTACAGCAACCAAGAAGGAAGTAATCAATGACGAAAATGTGAGTAAATTAGAAGATGCTGAGAAAAACACAGAGAATTAGTTTAAAGCTTAATCTCAGTTATGGCAGTGACGATAGTACTTCAGATGATAAAAAGGAAGGTATTTATGAAGCCTTTGAGCTAATATATGCTAAATGAGTCCAAACATGAAAGAAAAATGAGAAGTTAAAGGAGGAAAATTCTTCCATGAAGAACATCATTCAAGATCTAGAGAAGAAGTTATTGTCTACATTAGATGAGCTTGGTGAAACAAAATTGAAGTTGGTCAGTACAAAAAAAAGGAATAAGAATGTTAAATGGAGGTACCGAAAAGCTAGAAAAGTTATTGGAAATTGGTAAAACTAAAGAAGACCTTCAAGGCATTGGTTATAGAGGTGAATGTTCCAAGTCAAATGATGAGAAAATTGATGCGACCAGATCTGTCAAAGGAGAAATCTCAACAAAAAAAATGAAGGTTCATACCTATATGTCACTTTTGTGGAGTAATTATGCACATAAAATCGAAATGTTACAAGTTGCTACAAATGATGTTTCAAATGGGTCAAAACTGAAAATTTAGACATTTTTCATTAAATTTTCCGCAGCAACTCATATTACCGAAGCACTTTTAAGTTAGAAAGGGTCAAGTATAAGCACAAAGACGTAGTGAAGAAAAAAAAAGAAATTGTCCAGATTCACAATTAGTTACTACTTCTAAAGAAACTATTTAGACTGAGGATAAATCGGTAGCTTTAAATGAAGAAATCAACCAGACAGTTTATGACTGAGATAATGTGATGAGGAATAAGCCCAGGTTTGAATTTCTTCAAGGGGCATATAGACTGTGTGTTTTATGTTTTTGAAGTATAGTTTGATGTTAAAAATATAAAAACAAAAAACAAAAAAAGGGTTTGAAGGAGTTACTATTTAGGCTTTCTGAGTTTTTATTTGTAGATTTTCTAAGATTCAGTTGATTGATATGTACATGAGGCTATACTTGATGATGGGGTTTATGAATTTGATCAGTCTTATGAAGATGGAATTGAAGTGATCCTTACGTTTCCTTATTCGTTAAGATTGATCACATTAAAGGATTTTTGTTTTGACATTGTTTTGTCCCAAGGGGGAGACATTAGGTTGTTTTCGATGATTGTTCAATTCAAGGGAAGATTTTAAGGTATTTTCGTGACTACTAGTCTTGCTTTTTGGCATTTTTTTGTCCTAAGAAAGAGAAATTTGGATGATTACTCATTATTGTTTCTTTGGATGTTTCTTGAACTTGAAGAATTTGATGGATGTTCTTTGGAACTTGATGTTGGATTAAGGGGAGTTTCTTATTTGTGACAAAAATTTCAAAAAGGGGAAGATTGTTAAGATATTTATTATATATCTTATTGTTTAATTTTGGCATTTTTTATTATCGAATCTTCAAGATAATGCCAGTCTTAAAATTCAAATTAAGATGAGGTGTAACAAAGTTATACTTATTATTTGAATTGGGTTTTTGAATAATTATTTAAGTATGAAAGAAATCCATTTAGAAAAAGATAATATATGGATGACGTTGCATATTTGGAGGACATGGTGAGATTGCTAAAGAGCACCTTGCATGTATGACTCTAAGTTAAGACTCCTGGCTTGCGTTTGGACTCCTTACGTGGGTAGGGATTGAAGCATAGAGTAAGTGAGTTGCAGATTTTGTGATGCTTTATGTGTGACTCTTTTTTTAGGCTGTATGATCGATGATTTTGTTCAGTGTCTTGTGTTTGTTGGTTTTGAAAAATATCTACATCTATTTTACTTATGGGTTGGCGCGATCTGGTTGGTTTATTGGTGAGTAAGAATGCTGCACTTTTCTATGGTTATATTGTCGTAAATGTATGCATGCAACGTTTCTCTTTTGGACAGTTGTTTGTTTTTTGATAAGTTTTTCTAATATGCATAAACCTTGTGTGGCTGGTTTTTATGATTTTTGATATGCGAAAATTTCCAAAAGTTTTCGTGATTTTTGTAACTATCATACTTGATCGTTTAAGTGACTTTTATGGGCTGATTGGGTGTTGATTATGTCTGCTCTGGTGGCTGTCAATATTGGAGATGATGTTCAAAAAATTCCAGCAGTTAAATATGACAGTTTCAACTGGTGAACAACTCTCATATTAGTCTTTGGAGAAGTTGAAAACATCGGAAAGTTGTTTCTTTTTGTCTCAAGTATATTTGCTTTCATTCTTTATTATTTTAATCATTTGAGTTATTTGTTTTTTTTTGTTGTTAAAAGATCGTTGAGAAAAATCCTCTGTTAAGGTTAGTACGAGACAGTTGTACTATTGAGTGTGAAATTTTTTAACAAGTTATGAGGATGGGGGATAATATCAAGGGTTGAATAGTGTTGACTCAGTAATGCCTTGTATAAAACTATTGTCGTTAGTGAAAGAATTAAGTGTCAAGGGTTGAGTAGTGTCGACTCAGTAAAAGCTTGTATAAAACTGTTGTCATTAGTGAAAGAATTAAGCTAGGTAAGCGCCCCGTAAACGTAAACAAGATGTGCCGAATTGCATTATTAAATTTCAGTGTTTATTTACATTTTGTTGCATTTAATTCTTCTGATTTTTTATTGTGCTAGAAATTACCGACGTAAATAGAAAATTTTGCAAAACTACAGCACCCTTACGAATGTTTCAACACTCATGAAAACCAAACCAATAAATGCATTTCAGAAAGCAAAGATTATAAATAAGATTGCATTAGAGCTCATGTTAGGTTCTCTGTCAATGAATCAACTATAAAATTTGTGGATATAATATTCGACTGAAAAGGATGCATGTACCTTAAAGAAACGAAAGAACATTACCAAATAGCAGGGTTCTCCATATTTTGGCCAAATTTTTAATCTTGTGGAACCACCGTGCAGGCAGGCTTCTTACAGTCTCATCAATTAACATAATTGGATTACCCAATTTCATCCAACAAAACCATCCGTAGGTATAAAAAGAACCATCAAATCTATTGCCGTCAAGTATACTTGATGGAACTTCTATTGATTATCGGCTATCCCTTCTAATTAAGATGAGTGAAATGCACGCGTAGACAAACATAGACAGGCACGCGGAAGAAAGTATCTCATAAAATAGTTTTTGACTGATACTTAACAGTTTAAATGCAAGTTGTCGACTAGATACAAGCAACCTACAGTACGTTCGTTCAACTTTCAACCCTTGTTAACCTCAGTCCGCCAAATTCAGACTTGGCTACATAATTATAATTGGCAAGTTCCACCCCACTAAAACGACAGTGTTCCATTCATGTGAACACATTTATGAACGTTATAATATTTGTTTAATTGAGAGCTGATTAGGTTAGATTGAAAAGCTATTCTAAGTAGCGTTTCAACCTATCGGTTAATAAAAATCTTATTTAAAGACAATTGTGCCCTTAAGCTTATTTCTCATCTTAAGCAACTAGTAACTCTTACATTTTTCACTTAAAAAAAGAAAATTATGATTCTTGTGTATATCTTCTAGAATCTTCTCAAGTCGTCTTTTCTAAACACCTAAAAATTATCGACTTGTCAATTTTTGTTTTTGAGAAATATTATTATTATTATTGTTTATTATTATATATCTTATATTTTTATTAAAATTATAAACTTAATTTTTTTAAAATTAAAATTTAAATTTAAATTTAAATTTTAAATTTTTATAAAAATATTCAACGAAATAATATTTATGTTCTTATAATTATTTTAAGTTAAGTTTTAATTGGTCATTTTATATATAACCAACTAATCCTAACTAATTAATTTTACCAAATATTTTTAATAAATATAAAAGAAAGCTATAAACTGGACAAAAAGATGCCAGCAGCTCGCTTAGCCTCCGAGGCATCTATATCCAAGTGGGACTTCATAGTCCCTAGCTAGGACCCAGGTAACGACGCAAAATTAGGAGGTGATTATTTGGAGGGTTTAAGAAAAAAGATATGGAAATGGAATTAAAACTAATGGTTGATATGGATATATCATGACAGAGGTATCATTTTCATTCCTTCGTTTTAAGGAATACTCCATTCCAGGGAATGAAATTAAAACTAATGGTTGGTATGGATATATCGTTGTAGAGGTATCATTTTCATTCCTTGGTTTTAAGGAATACTTCATTTCTCTGGATTTCCAGAGGAATGGGAGTGATTCCTACATTTTTTCACCAGTTTTGCTGCCACTATCTCCAAGTTCACTCTCTACTAATAATGTATTGTTTTTCTTAAGCTTTTCTCTTCCCCATTACGTGAGACCTATAAATAATCCATGTAACAAACATCCAAAACCAAGAATTAAAACTAATTTTTTTAAATTTTGAGTTAAATATTTTTAATTAAATATAATTAAGATGTAATTACTTAAAATATATTTAATTAAAATATAAAATATAATTAATTAATAACTTTAATTAATTAAAATAAAAGCTAATTAATTAAAATAATTAAAAATCTAATTAATTTATTAAT
>JANTNU010000003.1:15291668-15303790 GCA_024752395.1 Erythroxylum havanense
CCAAGATCGCTTCAACAGACATCAGAGACATGGATCAGAATGGCAACAACCAGTTCAGCCAGAATCCGGCTGAACCAAACCTATTTCCAGAAATCAAGTGATATATACATTGTTTTCAAGCCTTTTCCTTTTTGTGTCTTTGCCCTCTATAGTCTATAATTTCTGGAATTGAAAGTCGGCACAGAGTGGCTGTTCATTTAAAGGATGAATGGATGAAGAGGTAACGGGCAAAGCTTAATTGATTCTTTGAAAGTGACATGAAATGCTGTTGAATCATTTCTTTTCAAATTAATAACTGCATATGAAATCGTTCACAAATAATCTGGTGCCGACCAATGACAACCATGAGGAAACAGTTCACACGTAAACAAGTTTGTCGTTCATAATTAGATGCAGGGAATGGCTAGCATATCCCGTCAAAAGATACCACGTCGACTTCCTTTTTAGGCCTATAAATGCACCTAATTTGCCTCCCGTCATTCACAATCTAGAGGATATCATTCATAGTAGAAGATCGAGTGCGAGGAAGAGAGAGAAGGAAGAGATGAAGTCCTATACTTTCCATTTGATCAAGCTACTGTTAACACTGTCCCTGTCAGGACTATGTGTCTCGCAAGATTTTGACTTCTTCTACTTTGTTCAACAGGCAAGTTATAGGATTAAAGCGGTTTGTTTCAGACTTGGTGTCTGTTGGGTATTGTGGGTTTCTCTCAATTTTGCTTTTTGTTGTGACATTTAGTGGCCAGGATCATATTGTGATATGCAGAAGAGTTGCTGCTATCCAAACACTGGAAAACCTGCAGCTGATTTTGGTATTCATGGACTTTGGCCTAATTATAAGGATGGCTCATATCCCTCAAATTGTGATCCCGATAGTCCCTTCAACAGGAATAAGGTACTCGAAACAATTCCCGTCTTCACACAACATCAACTGTTGGTGTTTTGGCCTTAAAATAAACCTCAAAGTTTTCTTAATCTTTCTGCTGTGCTGAATGGGAAAAAAAAAAAAAAGAAAAACAGAAAGAGAGAGAGAAGGATTTTAATGGCTATGATGGTTCATGAGATAAACGTTCATTGTGTAGAGATTTTTACCATAATTTCGGGCAAAACACTTCCACATTTTCTGTCTTTCCTTGTACGACCAAATAGATTTTTTTTTTGGTGCAGATTTCTGATCTCATTAGCAGCTTACAAAAGAACTGGCCAACACTAGCCTGTCCCAGCAGCGATGGTGTAACCTTCTGGTCGCATGAATGGGAGAAGCACGGGACATGCTCTGAGTCTGTGCTTAACCAGCACGCCTACTTCGCAACGGGAATAGAATTGAAAAAGCAAGTAAACCTTCTCCAAGCTCTACAGAGAGCAGGTAAACCACTCTTATCCCCTTTTTTGGGATTCTATGTCCAGAGTGCTAATGGGTGACTGAAAATGTAACAGGAATCCATCCAGATGGGAGTTCATACAGCTTGAGCGACATTAAAAACGCAATAAAAGAATCACTGGGCCATACACCATTTATAGAGTGCAATCCAGATGAGTCGGGCAACAGCCAGCTATACCAAATTTACTTGTGTGTAGATACCTCTGGATCAGATATAATTGAATGTCCAACATTTCCAAAAGGAAAATGTGGGTCGGAGATTAAATTCCCTACATTTTAGATGCGTAGGATAATACCAGAATTGATGTACTCCCGTCGGCTTCCGTTACAGATTTTTCCTACTTCTTAATTGTATCTGTGTTTGAGAATTTGGCGCTTAAGAGCGTAGATGGGTTCCCTATAAATTGTGTATTTTTATCTAATTAGTTATTTAAAGGAATTTCTCATAAAGATTATGACAAATTGCAGATACTGTAAAAGTAGATTATGACCTTTGCCGCTACCAATCCTACAGAGGATCCATACAAAAACTACAGTTAACTTTACCTTTTACCACTGACAACGTTGATATGAATCATCTCGTAGGTTTTATGTTACCGGTTACCACACACGTGCAATTTAGATAATTATATAATCAAATAATTAACAACAAATTTGAAACTCATAAATTCTCTCATTTAAATAAGAATATTTGGGAACACTCATAATGGGTCCACTTATTTATATTAGGGTTTAAAGGATATCTTACAGAGTTGCAGTAAATCAACTTCTCTCGTAATCTCGTTATTGTTTCCAACTAATTATTGTTTCCAATCGTTAAAAAGAAAGAATGTTAATCAACAATCAAAGGTTTTTAAAAACAATAATTTTCTTTTTAACTCAAACTTATGGTTTGTTATAACTATAGGTTACGGTTAACTTCCAATTTCTACACACGTTCAGTTATTCAATTATTTTTAAAATTTCTAACATTGAAATAAAGGTCAGAAGGTATATATTATGATATTTTATACTAAATATGAGTTTTTATTTTTTTATTATTTAGGATAGCTTTTATATTAGTATTTAAATACAAGTATTTGAATTGTCTTTTCTAAAATTTTATTTTTAAAAATTATTTTATTTGAAAAATATTCTAAGCAATTATTGACTATCATTGGCAATATTAGCCATGTTTGATAAAAAGTTGATTGCATTAACTATTAGCTGATTCTTGATTCTATCAGCTGTTAGTTGATAACTGATTCTATCAGCTGATTTGACTAGCAGATTGCATTAGTTGTTTGATATAATTATTTGGTAAAATTAACTGTTCATTTTGATGACCTATAAATGATAATTTTCACCATTAAACATATGGATAAGAGGAAAAAAATTGTTTGATGGCATTACACTAAAGGTTGAACACTTAAAAAACAGTTACTCGATGCTCATAAGCCCATGAAACTCCTGGTACTCTGATAGCAAAATTGTTGGAAACCAAAAAACTATAGATTGCATTTTGCTCATTAAATAACATTCATGACAGTGCAACAAACTAGTGATAAGCATGAGCTAAAACTAAGGAAAAGTGGGTAACATACTAACATGTCCCACTAAATTTTGAAAATTTTTTAATAACTAAGTAAAATTAATAGCCCACTAACACAAATACAATTTAATAGAAAAAAATTCAATAATAAACATATGCTTAAAGAACAAAACACTACAAATAGCAATTTAAAGTACTTTAATCATCAAAAATTAGTTCATAATTTATCTTCAATATGCTTATTTGGGCATTTTTCAAATAAGTAAATGTTATAAATTTAAGTTCTCGTCACCATCTTTACCAAGTAACACAAACTTTGTATATGCAGAAGGAGAACCAAAAAGTAACATCTAGACAAATATTCAAAACTTTGCAGCACAGGGATCGCACAGTTGACTCCATTTGCTAGACCAATACATTTTTCTGTACGTACAAAGGCCCAAAAGAAAAAGTTCCTATCTTATTTGGAAGTTGAGTTTCTTTATGCAGAAAGCAAACATGAAGGCGAACAAAACTGCAAAGCCGACCAATACTACAACAACTGCTGCCATGAAGTCTATTCTGTAGCCAAAATGGTTTTGTATGTACCACTTAGTTGTAGGATCTGGACTTATACCAGGAACTCTAATTGTGTCTTCAACATCACCATATTGAGCCACAATCAGCCCATAAACAGTCCATGCCATGGGGCAAATCCAGTAGTACCAAATCCACCACTTGGGAATTCTCTGAAATTTGAGGAGCAAAAGGATTGTTAGTGTTTGATAAATGAAATGGAAGTGAGAAATGTTTAATGCAAACATACCGATCTTGGAATGAAGAAGTCAGAGAAAAGATTGAAGAGGGAATAGAATGCTGCTGTAAATATAGCTACTACTTAGTGGTTTGGAGTGACTAAAACAGTCATCATTCCATAGTATGTGAAGTTGAGGAATGAGAAGGTGATAAAGAAGAACCAGAAGAATTTCGCTGCTGTCCATTCAAAGGCTATCATGGCATACACAATAAGTGTGTAGTAAATAGTTTGGACAAGTACATAGAGTATTTTAGAAAGAATATTGGTTTTTGGCCCACAGTGCATGCAAAGATCTCTGGAGCTGAAGGAAGTGATGAACTATAAACCCCATTCAATATACTCAAAAACAAGTCAAACCTCCCTGATCAGCACATGTGCAGCTACCACCGAGAACTCAGGCAATTCACTAAGATCATTTCAAACTTGTATGTTATTAAACAAAATTGTAATTGGAAGAACAACAAGCACATGTATAAGTACCTTATTGGTGTAAAGATACCTCAGGATAGTTATCACCATCAATTTTCTGCAGCCTCATAACAAGTTCTCATGCAGACTTTGTAAATTTTTTAAAACCCTATAAAAAAGAGTCAAACAAGCAACAAACACATATAAATACTCTTACTGGTCTAAAGACAAAGTGTATCTTAAGTTTAAGATCAATCATAAAGATAGTAGCAACAAGAGGCATACCACGCCTTGAACATCCAAAATAGTAGTGCTTGAATCTGCATATTTCTTTGCAGCAATAGAGCAAACAATAAATGCAATCGTTATTGAGATGTGTGGAAGGATTGAGAAGCAATCTTCTCCTGCATTCAGAAGAAGAGTTTTTTTTTTTGAGTGGTGGTAGATAAGTATTTTTAGATCGATTACATATTAACCAATATTCGATTTATTGGTCTGAACGAAAAAATTATGGGAACTCTCGAACAAGCAAGCACCTGAACTGATGGTGCTATCCATAACCATGACATGTTTGGAGTTATTGATGTTGATTCCATCTATATTACGAGTTGTTCCAGGAGCAGACATGTGAAGGTTTGAGAAAGTTGAGTAGTCGGAAGCAAATAAGGATATAAATTGACTTAGAGCATTTATGAGAGTCAGTCCTTTAAAGTACAAGCCGTTGCAGAAAGTAGAATCTATTCATCCGTAAAAACAAAACAAGTTATATCATCAAATTGTCAATAAATGAAGCTCCTGAGTAGGGATGACAAACTAGCTCGTTCCGATCCAAAGTTATCATAACAAGGTAGTCGAATCTAGATCAGGTAAGTCCTAAATTAACGGGTCAAACTAGAAATACCAAATTCGAGTTTGAGTTTAAACTTGCTCAAACTTGAAAATTCAGATTTTCGATGTGAAACTCAAATTTGAGCCTTAAGAAACTGAAATAAAAATTCAGCCTGATCCAATCTGTTGTTAATTCTAATCATGAACAAGCTTATTTTGAGCTTCAACGTACATATGGTCGATATGGGCAGCTATCCTGTAAACGTAACAAAGACTACTATAAGCAAGAAATGTTGATATTGATAGGTATAAGAAATAGAGTTTGATGTTAAAATAGGTTTGATTCACTCACTTGTGAGCAAATCTTCCTCTAGATAGAGCCTTGGCCATCTATTTGTCCACTTCCATACACATTTAGTCCATCTACATAGTGGAACTGAATCCATGTGTTTACATTATCAAATTTGGACATTTGAGTTGGAGCTATGATGTTTCCATCAATCTGCAAATCCATTGACAAGCAATTCATCTTATGTTACTCCAAGAATTCCTATGGACTCTTCAAAAATTTTATTAGAAAGTGCTAAAATTAATCTTACCGACAATCCATAACAAGAATTCACACTGAATGTAAACATTTCAAGGTTCACCTAGAGAACTATCATATCGACAGCTACCAGTTGGAGTAAGAGGAGATGGTGAATTTGCAAGGTTATACAAAATATTTGGTTATCTTTCTTTTAATGTTCGGGAGTGTTAAAAGACTCATTTCAACAAGAGGGTGAAGAAACTTAAGCTATATTATCCAACCAGTTTATCACTGAAGATCAATATCTAGATACTGAAAGATGTTGCATAAAAAATGAGAACACATAAACAGAATAAAGAGTGGCATAATGAATACAAGTTCCTTAATTTCATTGCTAAGCTCAATTCTCGCATCTCAAACCCAATTTGCTCAATCGGAAGTAGCAAGCAAGCATAAAATAAGAAAAGGAAAAGGCCCAATCAAATTGATAATTAGCAAGAATGTCATGGTTTGGGTTTCAAAATCCAACCACAATATACAATTTATTGTCATTTTGCAGAGACCAACTGAAAACTACACAATCCAAATACATAATACAAATCAACTTCCATTTCAATCCACATTTCACATCCTCCAACATTTGAATACCAAAAATTCGAATACATTAATCCAACTCAAAATACACGTCCATATAAATTACCAGCAAACAATAAACGTAAAATAAGGATACAAACTCACTGGAGATCTCACATCAATATCCTCTCCTTCATTATCTACAACGACTCTGCCATTGGTGCTAGGAGAAAATCGGTGATAATCTTCCGAAGGCACAAATGGTGGCTTCGTCCGAGAAAACGCCAAGTGCCGCCTCAACGACAGCAATATCGGACTAGTCGTCAGAGTCACAGACGATGTCCTGGTGGAGGCTCTAGCACTGCTTGATCTGGTTTTACGATGAGAAGTGAGAACCAAGAAATGGGAGAGATGCGAAGAAAGTGTCGAGGAAATGAGGGCATAATCGATAATAAAAATAAAAAATTAGCTAATTCATTAAAACGCTCCTCAGGACGATCTTATTCAATATCAGCTGGTTGGGTTGGCTTGGGTTGAATAAGCCAACCCAATCAGCTAATAATCAAAAATCGTAAACAACTTTTTTATAAGGTCAACTAATTGATTTAGGTCAATCAGTTATTTTTTGGCTGATCAGCCAACAATCAAACATAGCCATTATGTGGATTGTGACTAGCATGACATTTGTAAATTTAAGTGACAACTGGTCTTACAAACTCAATCCCAAAAATAGTAGAACGCGAGCTCTCAACACCGATTTGTCCTTTTGCTTCCATCTACTGCCGATTTGTCCTGTCTCTCCCTTTGAGAGTGTCATTGGGTCTCTCATTCTGAGAGTTTGGGTCTCTCATCTTGAGAGTTTCATCTACGTTTTTGTGGCAGTAGTTCTCTCCTCTCCATCACAAAATGCTCATGACCTATACAACTTAGCTACTTTCAGCATACTTTCCCCTGATTTTCACATATTAGGTCACATCGTCCCTGTAGCTCATACCAGCCTTGTCATCGGCTTCCATCTTGCTCTGATTTCATTTGGGGGTTAGGGTTTTTTCTCCTCATCTATTAAGGTTATGTCATGGCTTCGTCTAGTCGGGTAGTGGACGACCTCTCTGGCTTGTGTAGCAACTTGGCCATACAGGAGGCGGAGGAAGAAGGTTTATCATATGATGGGGGTGGGTTAGCTGCTGATAGCAACCAAGTGGCTTTGAAGTGGTATCTTATGGGTTGATTTCTCACGACAAAGCCTATTAATTTCCAAGCAATGAAAAGTACCCTTGCTTCAGTATGGATGCCTGTCAAAGAAGTTACAATCCGTAAATCGGGTACTAACCGCTATATTTTTCAGTTTTATCATAAGATAGACTTTGAGCGCATCGTTAGTGGAGGCCCTTGGACATTCTCCCAACATATTCTCATTACTCGACCGCTTGTGTTGGGGGATTCACCACAAACTATCGACCTCACTAAGGTCAACTTCAGGGTCCAAGTGCATGATCTGCCAGTGGGTTTTATGTTCGAACGGGTAGCGAAAGATATAGGCACTTTTAGTAGAAGCTGATCAGAACAACTTTACAGGGGTTTGACAAACGTTTATGCAAATTCATGTAACATTGGATGTTTGGTGCCCACTGAAGCGACGGATGAAGGTGAAGAAAGCAAGGTCAGACTGGACATGGGTAAATTTTAAATATGAACAACTTCCTATGTTATGTTTTTTTTGTGGTCTGCTGGGTCACTCGGATAAATTATGTCCGAAGCTATTTGATCTAGAAAGGATTTCTAAAGACCAGTATCTGTATGGGGTGTGGCTGAGAGCAGCTAGTCGACGTGTTTCTTCGATCGAAGAGCAGTGGCTAAGAGACGAGGTACCACGAGAGGTAATCACTGGTGGACTGGAGGGCGGTTCTGCAAAAGTAATAGATATGGTAGTGGAGGGCCAGCAGGGGATGTGTTTGGATTATGGGGCGAAGACTCAAATAAGAGACTCCGATTGTGTGGAGGGGCTAGTGGTTGCGGAATTTAAACGCCCTCAAACTGTGGAAGATCTGCCACCTCATCGACATAGTAGTGAGGCACAAACAAATTTGAAGTTGGCGGGTTTTGATGTTGTGGCCCGCCGACCTAATGAGTACTTTAAGTTAGAACTATCGTGGACTTGGGAACTCAGAAACAGTGCAGTGTTTAGCAGATGTGGTGTCTGCAAAGAAACTCAATTTTGTCTTCTTAATGGAAATCATGGTGCCGATTGAGAAGGTTCATTTTGTGAAGAAAAAACTTGGCTTTGAAGGCATTTTTGTAGTTAACCCAGTGGGGCATAATGGAGGATTGGCTCTAATGTGGCATGAAAGGGCTATGGCATCTCTTATCAGTTTCTCTCGCTCTCATATTGATGTCAGGGTACAGCTTACTGGGTTGGAGACCTGGCACCTCACGGGCTTCTATGGCAATCCTAGCCGATCTCGGAAGCAAGAGTCATGGGAGTTATTGGTCTCTCTTCGCTCTAAGTCTTCTCTTCCTTGGTGTGTGTTAGGAGATTTTAACGACATCCTATGCCATAAAGAAAAAGAAGGCCATGTGATGCATCCACAATGGTTAATCAGTGACTTTCGTCAAGCTATCTCTGCTGTCACATTAATGGATATCGGAATGGATGGTTACCCCTTTCCCAAGACCTTTACTTGGGAAAGGGGTATTGGATTTGTCAATTTTGTTAGGAAGCGCCTCGATAGGGTCCTTTGTTCCCACTCATGGACTCATATCTTTCATTTTGCTTGCGTGTCTAACTTAGTCCATGGCACTTCAGATCATTCGGCGCTGTTTTTATCCTTAGGGATGAAGGTCAAGCAATTCGTGTTTAAGCTGTTCAGGTTTGAGAATTGTTGGATTCGGGAGACGAAGTGTAAACAAGCGGTCCTGGAGGGTTGGCGCATTGGTGCGGAATGCACTTTTGAGGAACGGGTTCAGTTGTGTTGTAAGCATTTCTCGCATTGGAGTTCCACATTTCAAAATTCATTCACACAAGTTATAGCCCAATTAAAACATCGGATGAATGAGGTAGTGGGTTCATTGCTCCCAAGTGATAGACTGATTTTTGACGGTGCAAAATGGGAGTACCATGAGGTGTTTCAAAAACAAGAACTATTTTGGAAGCAAAGGGCCAAGCAATTCTGGTTGAGAGAGGGGGATGCCATGGCTTCAAAGAGGAGGAAAAAGAATGCACTTTTCAAGCTTAAAACTAATGCAGGAGTTCCTCTTGACTAGGATTCGGGCCTGGGTGATTTTATCCTCCAATCTTTCGAGGACCTCTATAAGGCCCAAGGGGGGATTGTGATGAGGTCATACGATGTGTTCCTAACTGGGTAACGGTTGAAGATAATTGTTTGCTCTCTCAACCTTACACTAAGGAGGAGGTTCATACTACCGTGTTTGGTATGCATCCAGAAAAATCCCCTTATAACATCCCTTCCTTGTGGGAAGGTTAAAATGGTAAATGTGAGTGATTAATGAGAGTTAGAAATGTATTTCCATGTTCATGCATATTATGTCATGCAAATACATATGAATGGTGAAGTTGTGGCACATGACAATGATTGTGCTTGCATTCATGAATAATTTCAGGTATAACTTGATTGAGTCATGATTTTTAGGTGTTTTGAGAATTGTAAATTTATCTATATTGAAAATTGTATTGGTTAGTAAGAATATTGTACTTATGAATTTTCATGAAATTAGGCATTAATTTCGGAAAGTTATGGAAAATAGTAAAAAGACATCAAATGAAGATTTGGAGATAGCTGGATTGTAAAGATGAGAGTTAAGGGAGTTAGTTTCAAAAGAAACTAAGTTAAAGCTTAGATATGAGGAAAGTGACAAGTGTCACTTAGGCTTGGTACTTTGCTAGAAGTAGGTTACTGCTTTTTGAGAGTGGAAAGGTTAAGTTATATGTCTAAGTTCATTTTTCATTGGGATCATCTTCAAATTTTCTTTCCATACACAGAGTTTTCCATCAAACCCCTTCTAAGAGATTTCTCTGTTTTTCCTTCCTACACCAAACCCACCTTGCTATTTGTGTCTTCTACCCTAAGAAAAATCAGAGGCTGGTCATTGTACTCAGTGAAGTACGTAAATTACATGGAGTTTAGGGTTTGAAAATTTTGGAGTTTTCAAAAGGTAAGTAGTGAATAAATCCTTTAGAGTTGGGGATTTATAAAAGAAAGTTGATGAGTTATTATCATCTGCATGAAAATGGCATTTAAGTGTATATTCTTAAATACTGTGTGGTTGGGAGGAAAAATTTGGTTATAGTGTAAAATTTAGTTTTTGAAAGATTATTAGTGATTAGGTAATGTAAAAGTGAAGTTAGAGTTGAAATAGCAATAACTTGATCTAAAACTTCTGTACCAATATAAATAGATTCGTTAAATTGGCCTTCATGATAGTTATAAATCTTCCTTTTATCTTTCCAACAGTATATAATATGAAAACTTGGACATCTGAGCTGAAAGTCAGGTTCCCTTGTAAGGGAAGATGTTCAAAAGTGAATTTGTTTCTTCTGCCTTTTTGCTTCTTCTGTGATGACGTCATCTCCTTCAGTGTTTCCTTTGTGATGACATCATCTTCGTCTGTGTTTTGTATCATCTATGTTTTACTTCTTCTATGTTAATGTTCATAAACTTCTTCTTAGTTTCGTTTCTTCTATCTTTTGCTTCTTCTGTGTTACTGTTCATAAACTTCTTCTGAGTTTCGCTTGTTCTATCTTTTGTTTCTTCTGTGTTATTGTTCATAAACTTCTTCTGAGTTTCACTTCTTCTATCTTTTGTTTCTTTTGTGTTTTGTTTCTTCTGTCTTTTCACTTCTTCTGAGTTTCGTTGCTTCTGTGTTTTGTTCCTTCTGAGTTCCACTTCTTCTGGGTTTTGTTCCTTATGAGTTTTGCTTCTTATGTGTTTTGCTGGCGCGTCTTCTTCTGTGTTTTGCTGAAGTGTCTTCTTTTGTGTTTTACTTCTTTTGTGTTACTGTTCATAAACTTCTTTTGAGTTTTGCTTCTTTTGCCTTTTTTTTTTACCAGGCGATAACTTCTTCTCTAGCCACCCAAATGAATTGATTCTTGAACCATGGGACTCATAAGACATTACTTTACATCTCCACTAAAAATTGAAGCCATCTGAAATGAAGTGAGAGAGATTGAATGAAAAACGTGGGACGGGTACAGTGAGTGTGCTCCTAAATTTTATAAACTAGGGTTATTCCACTGAACATACTACATTATTTTGATTATGTCTAGATCTATAGGATTCCAAATGCGTAATGAATTTTGATTTCAATAGTTTTAGTGAGGCATAAACCTAAGTATGAATCATACTTAGATGAGTTTTGATATGAGACTAATTTTGTGATGAAATTGATGGAAAATACCCGGGACTATCATGAAGATGCATTGTACATAATTTATTTCACACATGTATGTTATTGGATACTTATGATTGTAGAGATTGTGATATTGTGTATATTATTTTGTTATACAGGAGCATCTGGAACGTCAACCTCTAGACGTTGCCGGATTTTCCAGGTATTAGCTTCAGGAAAAACTTGTGAGTAACCTAGACGGTCTTACTTAATTACTTGTTTGTTTAGATTATATTTCGAATGAAAAATGTGTTGGATCCCGTTACCGGAACCCAACTTCTTACACTGAACATTATAACCCGACTACTTATACTGGACATGATCACTCTTAAATCGAATCTGAAAAGGAGAGAAAAACAATGAATCGGATCGTATGGCGAAACAAACACATGAAACGGGAACAAATGAGTCTAATCGAATACAAAACAAACGAATCACATCAGATACCAAATGAATTCAACTACAAATAACAGGTGAACTTGAAAACAAAGCATACAAATGGTGGTATCGAATTGAATTTCAGATTCCGACATCCGAAGAATGAACATAGAAAAACTTGTCGCGTTAGAAACCCTTAGATTGGACCTATCCGAAAAAGTATGAATTTTTTTTCTTTTCTTTTTGTCTTTCTTTCTTTCTTTCTTGCTTTCTTAAGCATGCTTTTCATCTATCA
>JANTNU010000003.1:15334730-15350025 GCA_024752395.1 Erythroxylum havanense
AGGGAACAAAGACTAAGTTACCCTCTTAGTTAAGCTCAAATCCATTCCAACTTAAGTCATTTTTCCAAAATACCCTCCTAACTTTTTACCCTTTTAATCCTCATTTATTCATACTTAAACCTTAATTATCCATAGTACTCCCAAACTAATCAAATTAAGGCATAAAACCACAATTATCCCCATTTAGGCTTAATAACATCATTAAAAAAAAATTTCGGGGCCTAACATCAAATGTTCAAGTACCCTTCTTGGGAATCCAGACATGACGAACTTATTTACCTTTACTGACTCTCATGTCACTTGGAATAAAACAAATCGTTTCATTTCTTTTTCGATGGAATAAGTGTAAAACTTTATTTATTGTTATGCTTGTAAGAATTTTGGAAACAACATCTCTATTAGTTAGGATAAGGTTGTATATTATTATACCTCCCCATACCCCACATATCAATGGGATTCATATTGAGTATTGATGTTGTTATTGTTGTTCATTTTGTTCTATGTCTGTAAGAATTGTTAAACTTCTAATTATGATCTTTACTACTTAGTTGCATAAATCATTGTATTAATTGCTTACAATTTTCAATTTTTATGTATTATTATTTTATTGTTAATAATAATGATTAAGAATAATAGTCAACTTAAATTTATTAAATTTTAATCTTATTAATATATTAAATTTTAGGAATGTTTATCTTTTAATATCGAAAAAGAAAATTTATAGAGTTTTTGTGCATTAACTATATATATAAACAAATTTAAACGAACACTTAAGTCAAAAATGAAAAAAATCATATATAAATGTCAATTATAATTAACTTTAGGATTATTAAGCACACTTACCATTAAAACATTAACAAATTAGCATTATTAATACGTAATTCTTTAATCTACACTTTTTGCGACGATTTAAAGGTTTAGTCACCAAAATTCTACATTTGGTGACGAAATATACATTTCATCTCAAAAGGGTCGAATACTTACTGACGTTTTAGGTTGTGATCACCAAATGGTTGATTTTTAGGGACAATATGAGTAAACTATTGCGAAATTAACCTTTTTTAGCGACAACTCCTAAAAATCATCGTCAAATAATCCGCTTTTCCAACGATTTACTTTAATGTCACTAAATTTGAGACTTTGGATGATGAAATAAAATATTGTTGCTAAAAGTCTACATTTGGCAACAATTTATAATTTGTCATAAAAAAATGTGGCAAATAGATTATTATGTTATAATGCTAATTCACAATGATTGTGATAACCAGATTAATTGTGATTTGTAAATTTTTATTTATTAATTAGGGCTAGTTTATTTATAGCCCTAAGTGTCTCCATTTTCTGGAGGTCAAGAGTTCTATCATGCGATTTGTAAATTTTAAAGTTCAACCAATAAATAAACTAGAGAAAATGAAAATAAAATTACAAAACCATGAACAAAAATGGCATGAAATAGGGCTAAATTTTATGAAACATGCCGATTATTAAAATAAAAAATAGATTATATTGAGACCAACCAACATATGTGCTCAAATTCGGGCACCAATAGTGTAACAAAAAACTATTAAAAATCACATACCTGAAACTCTGTAAATAGTTAAAATAAGGAACTTTGCTTCGTTTAGAAGGAAGAAACCTTCAATATTAGCCCTTCTGTCATTATCATGCCTAGCCCTAGACCATTCTAATTTATTCCACATTTGAGCTTTACCTTTAGTTGCTTTCTGACACTGTTTATCAGGAACGTGCTTTATCCTAAGAAACGAATCCATCTCCTAATTAATAAAACTGGGAATTAATCTAATTCCCTGGTTGAAGTTTTAAGCATCGAAATTGTTTCCTACCTGTCTATGTTACATTTAAATGATAATGATAATGATATAATATAAAAGTTTGTTGAAATTTGCGTGCTTGGGCATTTAATGGAGTGATTAGTTTGCGATGAATTCGTGTTATGTCAGTAAACCTAAATTTAAGGGTCAAACTCCAATAGATTAAATTTAATCCAACATTAATTTTATCAATCCAACAGTACTATCTTACAGCTGGCGTTGTAAGATCTAAAGATTGAAACATATATATAAATAGAAATTCATCGATTCCAAGTATTACCATGTTTTGTATCAAGTGGTTAAAATGTTATTTTATTTATTTTTCACCTTAAACCACGCAGAGGATATGGAATGTTAAAGGGATGGTCCTACTCCTATGCCAATTACTTCAAAGTTAAGGGATACATACGCCCTAGATCCATTTGTTCCTCCTCATTGTACGATTTGCGCTGTCCAATGAAATGTGACAAAATTACCGCAATACCTCAAAAGAAAAAATAAAAATAAAAAGATAGGATAATAGGACCAGTCAAAAGCTGACACGTGAACAAGCAAAACTAGCACATGAATTATTAGATTATTGTGTCCCTTCCCCATTGGCTTTTCTAGTCAACCGTGAAGACCTTACTTTCCCAGTTAATCTTCAGTTCACCCTAAACTATAGGAATTTATTATCTCAGGTCAGAGTTAGACAATCAGATCTATGCTTTTCAATTTTTCCGGAAAAAAAAAGAAAAAAGAAAAAATATGTTTTTAAAACAACCGACTAAAACGACAAAGAGCGTTAGAGTCCAAAGCATAAAACGCCACACAAGACCCTCTCGTTTACTTCGTCCACCAACACTTGAAACTTTCCAAACGTTTCCTTTCTCGCATAAAATTTTTCCTTCAACTTCCCTCCCCTCTCCTTACTCCTTTCTCTTGCCTGCAGATTCCCACTAGCCTTACAGGTGCTTTCCTATATCCTAACATCATTCTTCGCTACTACTTTCACATTCTACTTCCCATTCTGAGCACTTCTTCTTCTTCTTTTTTTTTTTTTTTGCTGCTAACTTTTCCTATGCTGCTCTGCTTTGTAATTTCAGGTTTCGGTTTTGTGGTTTGGAGAATTCTTCAGGTGCCTCCCTTTTTTTGATTTCCCTTTTTCTGATCGTGCTCGGATCTGTTTTCTGGTTTCTGTTTTTTTTTTCTTTTCTTGTAGTTTCTGAGAATTGTGTCTTAGTTTCTGAGATAACTTCGAAATGCAAACAAAAAAATGAGAGCTTTGTAGGATCTTCTTTTTCTAATTTATCGTGTTTTTATCTGGAAGTTGTAAAACTAACGAAGTTGCATGTGATTTACTCCAATGTGTGAAGGTGAGCCAATTTTCTTCTCTTTTCACGCATTTTCTTGGCAACCAATCAGAATATCAACAGTGCACGCGTTTTAGGTCTCTAGACGTACGTGGATTGATCTTTTTCCCCCCTTTCCCTCCTTCTTTATTAGTTTCTTGTCAATGACGGCCTGTTGACTGTTATTTTGGTCAAAGATATAGCCAGGAACAAATTTATAAAATCCAAATTAAATAAGAACGCGATTTATTGGACAAGTCTGTGTAAACTAACTGTGAGAATTGGAAGGCAGATAAATTTATGAATTTACTGGATGAGAAAGGACGTAATTGACAATTATGTTTGAGAAGTCAATTTAGGGATCAAATGTTGTTTCTTTCTTTGGTTTAATTTTAAAAAATTGTTTTAAGTTCTTTTTTTACGTAAAGTTGAATGATTACCTGCACCAGAAGCTTTGGTGATCTAACATTTGGTCATTGTCCTAATATAGCATACATTTGATTGCTTTCAAGGTCTTCTAGTTCATGAAGTCATCATTTTGATTTCATATAAGCTTTTTATTGATCATATAGTCCCAAGTGGATGTGATACAGCCACCAAAAGTTGAAAGATTAACTACTCCCATTAATTTGAGTTAGTGATGAGCTAGATTGTGCATTGACTTATTATCTATAGACTTTCGTTCAATTATACTTTTGTTGGTCATTATGTCAGTTTTGGACTTTCAAATGGAAAGAACACTCTGATCCTTGATTGTGCTTTATACATCTGTTTTCCTTTGGATGAACATGATATGGCTGGTTAAAGTTTTAGGATGGTCATGCTCAAGAAATGCTTCTCTTGCTGTGCCTAACTAGCATAAAGTAGTATTGGTTTAGTTGATTATCAACAGAATCCTTGGTGTAGCTAAGATTAACTACCTATACATGCACTATGAATTTTCACTTCAAATTATTTCATTAAATTTACAATTTACCTTTTTGCAGATTGACGGGCTTGATATCTTGACTTGGCTTGACAGTCTTGTGTGAGACATTCACGAGGAATTTCTTCCTTGAAGGAGCAATGAGTTATTGAGCATGTGGCCGTTAATGGTCAGCCCAGTAACAAATGTGTGCATAACTTAATAGTTGACTTAATCGGATATCTAATGAGGAAGGATCGCATCTCAAACCAGCATATGTTCAAATGATAATTCCAAATTTCCACATCTGAGTCTGGTTTATATAGCAGAATACAACGACAGAGTGCCCTGGATAAATCAAGTATTTCCTCTTTTTCAGAGCCTTCTGTGGGCATGGTTTAGAGAAACTACTCTCGAGAGACTTGTCTTCTGCTCTGTTTTTCAGGAAAGCAAACTGCATCGAAGACACTTCATGTAATCAGCATAATGAAGAAATGGTATGGTGGTGTAGTCGTTGTTTCCTTGTTTATGTTGCTGATCCTGAGGTATTCTCTTATGAAAAATCCTATTGGAGAAAGTTACCTGAGAAACCCTTTTTCCAATGTTAGTAATCCTCTTGAATGGGTACAAAGTACACTTCCGCCTGCTCTTCAAAATCCAGAGAAATCTTCTCAAGTTATTTCCACTGATACCATTGTCTTTGATCTGTTTACTCGGAGGAATATTTCCAATGCAGAGAAAATATCTTTGCAGACATGGTATCTAGTGAAACACTTGGTTGATCATGCCCAGGTCTTACCAAATGGATTAGAAGCCATGAAAGAAGCTGGAAGTGCATGGAATAACCTTATGGCTTCAGTTGAAGCAGAAAAGGTTGGTCATGGAAATGAAAGCTCAAATAGAAGAGGAAAAGAGAAGCAATGCCCTCACTTTCTTAACAAAATGAATGCAACTGAACTTGAAAATACAGGTTTTAAGTTGCGGCTTCCTTGTGGCTTAACTCAGGGTTCTTCCATCACAATTATTGGCATTCCAGATGGCCTTCTTGGTAATTTTCGGATTGACTTAACTGGAGAAGCACTTCCAGGAGAGCCTGATCCACCCATTATTTTGCACTACAATGTTAGGCTTCATGGGGATAAGATTACTGAAGATCCAGTAATAGTGCAGAACACCTGGACTATAGCTCATGATTGGGGTGAAGAAGAGCGCTGTCCACCGCCTGATCCTGCAAAAAATAAGAAAGGTACAAAATTCAGATGACCTTTTGATGTAGTGCAACATAGATCTTATGATACGCCCTTGGATTTAACATTGATGGCACAGTGTGTCTCAAATGAAAATCATGATCAATTTTCATGGATAAATTTGTGTAATGTTACACATTTTTGTAAGCTTTTCTATAAATTTGTGTAATGTTACACATTTTTGTAAGCTTTTCTTTTGTTAGAGTTTGGGACCTATTAGACTAACTCTGTTATCTAGTTTATCAAAGTTTGTAAGGAACCTTCTTTCTACACTTGACCTTCAAAACTCTTCAGGGGCAATCGATGATAATACCTTGCTATTTGACATTTGCAATGCATAATGTGAAGGTCATTATTCATGATGATTAGAAGCTTTGAATGACCTTTCATTTTATTTATGTATTCAGCCTGTAATTTTAATTGAGTTCTTAGTTCTGCAAATTGGCAATCTTATGTCAGTGGACGAGTTGGAACAGTGCAACAAGAATGTGGGCAGAAATGACACTCAGATGGCTGGCAAGCATGCTGAAGGTTCAAGGAGGTCTACGATGGTTCAGGAAGGATATAAAACCAGAAGATACTTTCCTTTTATCCAAGGCCATTTATTTGTTGCAACACTTAGAGTTGGTTTGGAGGGAATCCAGATGACAGTTGATGGAAAGCACATAACATCTTTTGCACACCGTGAAGTACTTTCTTCACTTGCGTTGCTGGAAATTGTGGATCAACTTTTTTGTATCCTTGAATTTAATTGCTTTCTTATATGTGCAGACTTTGGAGCCTTGGCTGGTTAGTGAAGTTAGGATATCTGGAGACCTGAAGCTGATATCAACTGTTGCTAGTGGTCTTCCAACATCAGAGGATTCAGAGCATGCAGTTGACTTAGAAGCACTGAAATCATCTCCTCTCTCTCCAAACAGTTCACTTGATCTCTTTATTGGTGTTTTCTCTACAGCAAACAACTTCAAACGTAGAATGGCTGTTCGAAGAACATGGATGCAGTATGCTGAAGTGCGGTCAGGGGCAGTTGCTGTTCGGTTCTTTGTTGGTTTGGTGAGCTTAACATGCAAATTCTATATGAATTTTAGTTTGGAAAAGACAAACAGATTTAAACGAAGTGGATTTCTCTTGTTTGATAATGTGATGCGGGTGAAATCACGATTGAATTGGTTTTTGAATCGAATGTGTATATTTATGGCTATAGACTGAAATTTCCAGCCCATGTTTGGTTGCGTCAATTCTGAATTCTATATATCTGGCAAATTATAGTTAGTGACTGTTAATAACTGATTACATGTAACTAAAGTCTAAGGTCCCACATTGAAGAATAAAGACCCTTCATTTGTGTCCTCTTATTTCAGGATATTTACACTGTCTAGTTCTATTGCAGCACAAGAATCAATTAGTTAACGAGGAATTATGGAATGAAGCAAGGACATATGGGGACATACAGCTAATGCCTTTTGTTGATTACTACAATCTCATCACTTGGAAAACCTTAGCCATCTGCATATTTGGGGTAAAATGTTGTTTCTTCTTTAAGATATAGATGATTGGACCTTCACCCACTGACCTCATTTCTTGAGCAGACAGAAGTTGCATCGGCAAAATATGTTATGAAGACTGATGATGATGCATTTGTTCGTGTTGATGAAGTGGTATCTTCTTTGAAGAGGATCAAAGTCAATCATGGCTTGCTTTATGGACTTATCAATTCTGATTCCCGACCTCATCGAAATCCTGATAGCAAGTGGTATATTAGCAATGAGGTAAAGCTTTTCAGTTTACACCGTCTGATTCAACTGTCACATACAGTTTACCAATTTCTTTGAATTAAAATGATGTTTCCAACTTGAGGCTATCATACTAGAACACTGCACTTATCCTAAGTCATCAAAGAAGGCAAAGATAATTGACACTAGAGTCGGCAACAATATGTGCTCAGAAACATGACTCACATGTAAACACATCTAACTTGCAATTAACTTGATTGAAAATGTAACTAAAATATTGCAAGGGCTGCAAAATTCTGCTTGGTTTATTTCAGTTACAAGTTTAGATGTGCAGAAAGTGACCTCCTTCCGAGATCAGCCTTGATTATTCCCTCTCCTTTTGACAGTCTCTTTATCTCTTCTCCTTTGGCTGTGTTGAAAACAGGAATGGCCTGAATCGAAATATCCCCCATGGGCACATGGTCCTGGTTATGTGGTGTCCCGCGACATAGCTCAGACAGTTTACAAGAAACACAAAGGAGGGATCTTGAAGGTAATTTTCCAGGAAGAACAATTATCAACATGGATATTTATTCACAATGTGAATCTGTAAAACCATGCACTCAACTCTGCATTTCTCAACTTGAAAGCCCATGAACTCTGAATATGGCAGATGTTTAAGCTGGAAGACGTAGCAATGGGCATCTGGATTGCAGACATGCAGAAGGAGGGCTTAAAAGTTAGATATGAGAAGGACGGGAGAATCCATAATGAAGGATGCAAGGATGGATACATGATTGCACACTATCAAAGCCCGAGGGAGATGCTTTGTCTCTGGCAGAAAATTCAAGAAGGAGCTGGAGCTAAATGCTGCGGTGATTAATAGACTTTAAGTTAATCGAATAGATTCTTGAGGTTCTTGAACCTATCTCCTTTATCCAAACAATGTGAGATTTTCAACACTCGGAGATGGTAAGCATTTTTTTGATAGGAGTAGGCGTTACCGTCATTGAATGCAACTTCACGGATGTGATCAACTGCTGTGATACTAGGTAAAGAGATGGCTATAGTTCGGTGTACAGTTATCTATTAATAGTTTATACATGCTATCTTGTACGTGGCTTAACTGTATACTGTACATGTAATTCTTTCTACTTTTTAATGTATTTTGCCTTTTCAATCAATATCTGTTGCTGATAATGATAATCAATATCTTTAATGATGTGAACGTTGCTCTTGGTAGCAGCCTCGTTGATTACTTCTTCTTGCCAATCAGAAGTAACATTGACCTTGTCTTGCTACTAACATCAACCAGGCTTGCCCTTGCTCCTCTTTCTCCATGGCACCAGCGGTCTACAGCGATGTCCCCATGCCGCCATTTTCTCACGCCAAACTGCCGACAGTTCATCTCAATCATTCTCCCACAACCACAAAATCCACCAAATTTTAGTCATCAATCAAAAAATAGAACAATTTCTAAGCTGCAGAAGCATCCATATGGGTTTCTAGATACTAAAAACGCAGAAAACATTTACTATACTACATTTTAAATATGTTGCAATTGTATAGAAACAAGAATATTTCTTGTTTGTTTGATGGCATGTCATATAAGAAATCGTTAGTTGGAATCAAATCTAATTTAATTACAAAGGCTTAAGGCCCGGGCTTATTGGATTTCTAAATATGTTTAAATATGAACTTTCCTATTTCAAAATTAGGGTGGCTACGTTAGCAATCAAATCATCTTTGATTAGGTAAGGATACAAGGACATTCTTATGAATTTTTAAGTAGAATTAATATTAGGTTAGGGTTCTTAGAGTGTGTAAATTATCAAACAGTTTTAATCTCATTGCAAAAATAAAGCTAACTCTGATACCAGTATTGAGAAATTGACGAAAAATTTTATTTCCTACATGGCAAAATAAGTACAAATTATTTTTTCATTTGATTTTTCAAATGTCAAGATTACTTTAAATTTTATTATATAATTTTATTATATGATTAACACGTATGATATAATAAAGCATGGATTATAATAATCTATATTCTAAAGCTTGATACTTTTCTTGTCATTTCCTTTGATCTGTTTGTAAAATTGGTTCATTTTAATCATCGTAGTTGCATACATGTTTCATCTCTAATATTATTCACATAATAAATTGAGAAAAACTTTACAAATGTTATAAAGAAGGTTATACAAGAAGTGTTAGCTCTTTTGGAACATAAACTTATTTATAATATGAGCTTTTGGAGCATAAACTTATTTATATTATGATTTTGATAATTTAATTAAAAAATTAATTTCAATTAAACTCAAATTATAATTACTATTAACTTTAATTAAATACCAATTATGTCGAAATAAGATTTAATATCTCATATTGATCCTTACTTATTAAAATTCTCATTTAACTATAAAGTTTTTTAAACTTTACAACGAATTGCAACTACATTTTTTCTCTTAAACTTGTTTGTTGTATGTAACCCATTAGTTTTCTAAATTTGTTGGAATGACCTTAGCTAATAATTTCTCAAATCAATACTACTTGAAAATAGTAGAACATTATCTTAAGTCACTTTATTGTGATGAATTAGGCATTGACCACTAAACTATCTTAGTATAATCATGCTATATTTAACGATTACTGATTAAGTTATCTTTGACTAATATGAGTCATAAGTAGTTTCAAGACATAACAATCCCTATACAAGATACTTTAGAAATCTCCAGTTATAAAGAATGCTTATAAAATTATCATATTACGAATTTTTATAAACATATAAATAATATCCTAAATAGATTTCTCGTATGAAGTCAATTTAGTAAACTTGTTCTTTAACAATTACTTGTACATTTGTTTAAGTATTTATTTCCTAAATAAAATTCTCATATAAAGCTGGTTTAGTAAACTTGTTCTTTAACAATTGCCTATACATTTGTTTAAATATTTATATACTTTAATTCAGAAAATCAATTACTTTCTTCGTAAGAAAGAAATATAATATATTACAGTCTTTTTACACTCTATTAATGTATAATCTTAATATAACAATGACAAAAAACAATTTAAAGATAATATATAAATGCAATATAAATTTTATAATCATGATCTTATCATAATTTAATTTGCAATATACATTTATAATATAGATGCTATCGTATACATTTAAATATGAAAAAGATAGAGAATGTACTTAAACAATTATATGAGGTATTAAGTTTGCCATAAATAAGACATATTTTATGGTTAATCTATTACTACCAATGACCAATTCTGCCTACCATTTAGAGTGTTCCCATAGTTACGTGAAACCTAATACTTTATCATAATAAATCTTAGAAGTTTGTTTTAAAAGTAAGACTGAATATAAAAAATTTAATATTTAAAAAGTTCAAATAATATTAAAATATTATAAAATTGATTAAAGATTGAATAAAATAAAAAGTTTAAAATATAATTTAAAAAAATTCTTCAAAAATTTAAAAATTTAATTAAAAAAGAGCCTGTTAATTAAAAACTTCAGATAGGCCTACAAAATCATAATCTAGCTTACGCTGTCCTAGTAAAATGCATTTACATGAAGAAGAAAGCTTTCCAAAGATTTTCACATTAGCGATAAAAAATCATGTAGATTTCCTGCGGAAAGATCTGTCTGGCAAGAATCCATGGTGAGAAATGGGAATTTCAAAAGCTTTGATTCTTTCCCCTCGAGCAAAACCATTGCGGTCATAAAATACTTCATCGATGTTAAGCTCAATACAAGCCTTAACAAGCTCTTCACCAACAAGCTCAGCAGCTTCCTGTGAACGCAAGAATGCCAATTGAGATACAGATTTCGAAGCAGGTCACCCAAAATGAACAGAACAAAGTATCCGTTAAGTTATAGCTCAACAACCCCCCCATTGACACCGTGACCAAAAGAATAGACTTGATAAACAACTTACGGCGATGCTGCAAGGCTGATCACCATGGATGGATTTTTGCAGAGTGCTTCCATAGAATAAACACTTCTTATTTTGGTCATCTACCACCATAGCGTATAACTGCTTAGTTGAACAGAAAACTGACAACCTCGGCTTTGTAGGAGTGCCGTTAAACTGGTGCAATCATTTGAGTATCACTTGTGAAAATCAAACAGTAAGCAAACAAACATTCAAAACAGTAATTTCAAGAATTAAGCACCGACCCCTTAAAAGAGAAATCAACTAAATGAATGAAATTAATTTGAATGGCGCAATGATATCATCCAGTCATTCAATCATGAGTGCGATCAAAAGCCAACTGACCAGTGTCAGTTCAGTTTCTTGGTAGGAATGACAATTTTAATAAATTTATTTCCTGTTCGTATCTAGTATTTTCCAAGTCCACCTAAAACAAAAACCGACATCAAGCTCTTTATCAAGTGGAATGTCTATAATTGGCTGATCAGAAAGAATCAGTATATTTCTACCATTCAAACTCTCCAGGCGATACCACTTTCTTTATACGTGGACAGGACAGCCACAAGTTGAGCACAGTTATCCTTAATTACAGAAAACCCGTTGTCTGCTTTCAGGAATAAGACCCACAAAATTTCCACGTACAAACAAATGGCAGATTCTTCTGAAATTAATGATTAAGGGTACCTTCTTCAGCCTTCTTCTATTTAAAGTTTTTGCACTTTCCTTTCGAGTAATGTTTTTCGATTTTGCCACTATTGTGGTCATACGTAAATCTGCAATGGAATTGAGGGATTTACATACTATAACGACAATATGTTGGATCAACATACGCAATAACAATAACTTTTGAACTTCAAGCATAAGCCCAGAACAAATCAAACAAATTCTTTCTTTCTTCACATAAATTGAAGCAAACACTATCCATCAAGTAACCAGCACATATATAGTAGAACTCAAAGCTGTTGAATTTGAAACACTTACTCAAAGTTCGAATGGGATTGATGGTGCAAGGTTTTGGTAGGGCCCCGAAGATATCAGAACTCTTGAAACGGAGTGAAGGTACACCCCTAAAATCCAAAGTCTCGAGCTTTTGAAACATTGTAATGCCCAAAACACTGCTCAACAACTGTCCTAACAAGTAAAACTCATGAGAAAGGCAACAACTTTTTTTGTTCAGGAGTTTTATCAAACAGTTTGCAAACATAACTGTAGGTGTGTTTTGGTAAAAGATATCTGGTCGTTGCTTTATTTGGTAACTAACGGTTTTCTTTTTTTTTAGAAATCTAGTAACTCAAATTTGCAAATACCTACTAGAGCTTGTATCGATTTTGGTACTAGTACGGCACAGTATCCGTATTAATCAATACTGGATAACATTTTGAATAATTTTTTTAAATTACAAAACAATGTCTCAATTTTATATAATTAAAATTTTGTCCCCATTTACAAAATTTATCTTTTAGAAGATGCAACTTTTATAAAGTTCTCTTAGGCACCTGAAAATTGAGTAATTGACAACAAAAATATATAATCTACTAAATAATTTTTTACTTCCAACCCTTGTCTCAAAGAATTATAGTAACAAAAATTTGGTGTAACAGCTATATCGTTCCTATTTATCAAACCAACACTGATTAAGAAAGTGACTCATTCTTTTCACATATTACTCACACATATAAATATTATTCATCTAAAAAGGAAACCAAAATAAATACATTCCATCACTAAAACCAAAAATTAGTCATTTGGTTCGTACCTAATGCATGGATACCAAAGAAAACTCCACAACCCGTTAATAGACACAAAACAAGCATATTATCGCGTAGACAGTAAAATTGAATGTACAAGCACAGGTGATATAAGAAGCCTCCAAAAAGAAATCCTTATTCGCTCACAAACAAAGTGTAGCATGGTCATGTATCTGATGGGACTTTGTTTCTTATAAAGCCTCTTTGTGTAAACTCTCTAAAAAGGAAGTCTGACCATCCTTCACTATATATGCCCACATTTTAATTCCTTGAAATAAAATTTGACCAAGATCTATATATAGAGAAGTATATGGTTCCCTACACCCTAGAACCAATGTGCTGGCCATAACTGTTTGAAGACAGCCCACACAGAATAAATAAAAGCAGAAACCATACTCAACACAAATGCTGCTTTTATTTGAATTGGATCATGAGCTGAATGCAAGGATCTAATATGTACCAACCTATACCATATGTATAGAATTTCAAGTTTTTGAGCAGATGCAGTCATTAGATAGGTCATCTCGCCAGTTAAAAACACATCAAGGCTCACAGAAAGATATATTATATTTGACAACGATAGGAAATTAGCACAGCACAGCCAAAGTTCCACCACTTTATGATTCATCATTATCTATTCCAAATCAGACAGCTTAGAAGAAATTGAAAACCATCAATTGACCTAAATATGAAATTCACAATAACTTACATCAACTAGCTTCTAGCACCCGAAATACCAAAGCAAGACTCGATCAACAGAAAAAAGATTCGGAGAAACAAATCCGCAACAAGGGCAATCCAAGTTATGGTAAAATTGACGGTACAAGCACCAGCACACAAGCACAGCACAGCACAGCAGCACGCAACCTCCCAAACTAACAAAGAATCATCAATACAAATCAACGTTTACAAACATACTTGTAATCCCCAACTACATACAACACATGCAGCTCGAAAACAAACGGACCAAAAGCAAAACCAGAGTAAGAAAGAAAATTTCCATCAAATCAAAACAACCAACAAGATTACCGAACAGAGTGGAGTTAGGGAGAAAGTAGACGTGTAGACAAAGATGTATAAACAAAAATCTGGACAATAATATCTAAACCACATAACCGGTAGCTTACACTCAATGAAGCTTCGATGACTACGTGGCAGTGACGGGCTGACAGTGGCGAGCAAGGGGTGACAACTTCGACAAAGGCTGAGACGTGAGAGGAGAGTGCTTTCGGGGGTGAGCTTAGGGATTGAGAGAGAATGGAGGGCTGAAAGGGGAAGGTAAAATTTTTGTTTGCTCCTTTTCAATTTGGGCCTTGAAAATTTTCTCAATTTTTTTTTATTACAAGAAAAAAAACACGAAATCTAGCTTAACTAACGCAGACATCTGCGATACAGAAATCCTTGCTATTATCTGGTATTTACTGTACCGGCTGGTAAAATCACAATCCAAAAATTATCGATACGCTTCGAAATGGTGGTCCGATGCCAACTTAAAGAAAAAAATCGCCAATCTACAACGAACAAAACAAGTACCTTACAAGATTGACGAAGAAAAAAGATATCAGATCCTCTATTACAATTACTTCGAATCATGTTTTCGCCATCTATTATTTTGTTCCAATCACGTTCAACTAACTAATATATAACTGTTGGATCCGAACTTTCGGTGAAAATTAGAAATATTAAAATGAATTTAATGAGTGTTTTCGGATATGAATTGTGTTATGAAAATTCTTATGCCTTGAGGAAATTGATGAGAAAAAGAATTTTTAGTTTAGCATCATGAAAAATGATATGAGTTTGTGTATTATGGAGTCAATTTTGGTGATTTCTAAGTATTATGTGTTTAATTTTGGATGGAAATTAATTAGGGTTATGCCCAATTTCGTGAATTGGGGATTTTGAAAATTTGTGATTTAGATAGCTGGATTATGTATGAAATTAGTGTTTTCTAAGTTCAATTTTAAGGATTATGTTATTTATGAGGTCGAATTAGTGTGACATTAGTGTAGGGATTTTTCAATTGGAAGAGTAAAAGAAGAAATGGTCAAATTGAAGCATTGGACAAGCTTCAAGCGTGGAAATGAGGTGGGTAACCGTTTATAATAGAATTTATAAGCTACTACTGCTTTCTTTAAACAAAAGAGATTTTCTGATTTCAATTGCATCATAAATGCTGCATCATTGTATGATTGATTTGAAAAATTATTATTAATTCAATACATGAACTTTTGATGAATTGCAAAATACCTTTGTATTATGCCTCGAAAGATTTCATGGCATTTCGTATATTTGGAAAAGATCTTTTGATAAATGATAATGAAGCATGAATTTGATTGTGATTGGGCAAGAGTTAACCTGTTTCATTAGTTACGTGCACGTCGACATATAGATAACCTTCTCCTGGCTGCCCACTTGGGGCCACGAGATCCTGAGAAATCGGACTCGTCGTGTTTACGGTAAAACTTCAGTTTTCCGTCGTGTTTATGAAACTCTCGAGCCATTATGTGTGCATTTGCATTGTGAAGTGATATAATTGATGCATCCATGTTTTGGAAATTGTGATTTCGACTACTG
>JANTNU010000003.1:15350125-15360444 GCA_024752395.1 Erythroxylum havanense
CTCTGGTAATGAAGTTAGCACCATCAAAGCAATCACCTCGTCGTCAAACTTTATGCCCATCTTTGATAACTGATCAACTATTCCTTCCATATTGTTTAACTGATCAGCTACAAAAGTACCCTCTTGGTATTTGCATCAATTTTATCAGACAAAATAATTTATTGTTGCCGGTCTTTGAAGCATACAACTGCTCCAGCTTATTCTACAATGTTCTTGCATAAGTCTCGTTACAAATGTGATTATATACATTATCATCGGCAAACTATCGAATATAACCACACGTTTGTTCATGCTCAAACTCCTAATCTTTGTTGGACATCTCCTCCGATTTAGTTATTGAAAATACCGGCAAATGCATCTTTGTAATCATCAAGAGATCCTTCATCTTGGTTCGTCATGTACGGTAGTTCATACCATTTAAATTGATCATTTTGCTCGTCTTCACCTCCATTTGTCAAATTAAGCCAAATTTGTGAAAATTGACCTCAAATATGGAACCAAGACGTCAAAATTTGGCAGAAAAGGTATTTTCTAAATTTTCACCACGGGATCGGAATAGTGTCATCGGTTTCCACCAGAATACTACTACGGGACCCGATAAATAGTAACTCGTCGGACCCTACTGGATCACGGGACCCGGTAAATAGTAACTTATGAATAGTACCGCAAATAGTACTACGGGACCCAGTTACTATTACTGCAGTTCGTCACCTTGTGAATTAATTAAAACAACGTAAAAGTACTATTTAGTACTATTTATTACCTTTTCCGTTTTACATCAACTTTTTGAACAGATCACGTCAAAAAATTTATTGTAATTTTGTCTTCCCGTTGACCTGCTTCTTTTCAAAAAATACCTTGAATGAAAACACAGCTTTGATACCACTTGTTGGGCGCAGCGGGTGTATTTTATGAAAAGGAAAAATAAAATGAGCAAAATGGACATAGGATTTTTAATGTGGTTTACCCTTAACTTTGGGCTACGTCTACAGACAAAACTCAGAATATTTCTTCCACTATTACATATAGTAGGTATACAGAGATAAAATCAAAATAGTGGCTCACAAGGTGTTTTCCAACCTAAAAATACTAACCTTACTATTTTATCACTCACCAATCCTTTAGGAATGTATTTCATAACTTCAAAGCAAAACAAAGCTCTGATTTTTCTCTCTTTGATTTTTCTGTATATATTCTGAAGCGGAGAGTGTCTTATATAGGTACTCCACCGCGTAAGACAGCTGCCTTGTAGCTGTCTTCTTGCATTTCTTTCAAATAATTTCGGTGCCGCAATATTTGAGTCAATTATGGAGGGTGCCGCAATATTTGAGTCAATTATGGAGTCCCTCCATGAAGAGGGACCCATTGCTAACACTTTCTTCCCTTTTTGAAAGACTTGTGACGCGTAGATAGTTGCCCCTGTTTCTGCGCTTTATACTAGGTTTCACAGTTGTTGGTGCCTCTGCTTCGCTGGAGACAACCATCATTACCATAGGAGAGAACCAAAACCCAAACCCACAAGACCCAGTTGAGCAAGCATAAGAAAGGACCACCCTAAGTGAAATAATAATCTTTTTCAACCCTTTTAGTCAGGGGATGGTGGTGATTGAAGGAGATCAAAGCTTGGACTCCTGTTTGGAGACTTGGTTACAAAGAATGGTCGGCTAGCAGCTTCAAAGGAGTCAATAGAGGCCATGTCCTGTGTGCAGATTGGAGAGACTGATGGTAAAGATGGTGAGTGTGTTGTATGTTTAGAGGAATGGGAACTTGGTGTTGTGGCTAAGGAAATCCCCGCAAGCATAGGTTTCACGTGAATTGTATAGAGAAGTGGTTGGGCAACATGGATCGTGCCCTGTTTGCAGTTATAAGATGCCTAAATCATGAGGAATTGTGGAAGAAAGATGAAGCAGAAAGGGGGGAACTTGGAAGAGAGATTTGGATTAGTTCTTTAGTTAGGAGAAACGGGGTTTCTAATGATTCTTCTAACAATGTATCTTCTTCAAGTCCAATTGACGATCACGAGATAGAGGGCTAGGAAATCTTATTCTTTAGGAAATTGTTTCCTTTTTTCATTGTCCAATTTGTATAGAAACCATTGTTTTGAAACCTAGACCGGACCGGTCGGTTCAACTGATTCGACCGATGACCGGTCGGCTATCCGATCCGGGTGATCTGTAAAAACCGATCCCCAATTGAACTAGTGAGAACTGGCAAAAACCAGTCAATTGACCGATTCGACCGGTTCGACCACTGATTCAATAAATTTTTATTTTTTATTATTTGGTATATTTTTCTATTTTTTAATATTACTAATATTATATATAATTAAATATAATTATTGCATAATTATGACGTCAACGGGTCGAACTGGTGAATAGTAAGGCCTTTGGTTCGATGTCCGGTCCAGGTTTCAAAACCTTGATAGAAACTATTTACAATAAGTACTTGTTCTTCAATTATATACATATTACATTTGTCTTGTTATTTTTTTTTATTTGCTATTCTTTCACTCGAATTAATATACTTTAGACTTAACTATAGGAGAGATGGCAAGGAAACGTGATATGAGCAAGAGTAAGGATCACCATACAGATGATGTGCGTGACGAGGACGAGCTTGTCATTCCAGTTGAGCCTATATTTAGAGCTAGGATCGAGAGATTAAAAAAGGCTCTCTATGCGCATATGGGCTAACTTATGGGGAGGATGAAATTAGCCAAGCCTATTGAAGGAGAGCTAGTTGGATCATAACCCAAATTGATCCACTTGTCTTAAATCCTTGGACCAGATTCACTTAAAACTTGAAGATTATTGTGTTGGGCTATTCTTCATTATTTGAAGCCCAAGAGGAGGCGCGCTTATGACCAGACTTGACGCCTCAATGAGACCAGACCTTTAGGTACATGCTTATGATTTTTGGACTCATTTATATTTGGACTTCTATGTATTTTAAGCCCAAGCTTTTTTAACGTTAAGCCTAGGTATAAATATTTATGTTTTAGGATTTTGGAAGATAACTTTTATATTAGATTATTCTTGTGTTGCCGTAACTCACAAAGTGAGGATTTTCACCTCTTGTTCTTGTTACATTAGGAATCAACAATTCACTTATCAATTTCGTCAAAATTGTGGCGTGTTTTTTAGGTTCAATTTCTTGGAATTAATTCTCATCATCTAAGTTGCTTGGAACGGGTTTCCCTGAGGTCTAGTAGGAGCGAATTCCTTGCATATCCCTTTTTTTTCAATTACGTTAATTCTGTCCTATTAAAGAACATCATAGCCGAACCAAAAGGATCCATAAATCTTCATCATTCTACAAAGTCAACGTGTCTTCATTCTCCCAAAAAGTCACGAACAAACCATCATCAATCCCCGCATCTTTTTCGCTCGTGTTAAAACGTAGGATGCATTTTTATGTTGGCTTTTTGAATCATCTAAGAGAATTGAAATTATAGATTGTTATAACTAACGAAGCTGCTAATTCTGTTATGTTGAAGCATATATCTTTGTTACACATTAAACACATTCAACAACTGAATTTTCCCAGATAGGGATGACCTTATATATGGTCATAGATTGATTCTGGAAGTTTACTATGGTTGTTAGCTCTGACTTTGGCTTTCCCTTTCTTGGATAATCTTGATTCCTTGATACCTTCCTAGCATCAAAAGGGTAGCCATAGGGTTTGTGCCTGGAGATTTCAAGAAGGTTGATCCATCTATCACCCTCAACCCCTTCACCCCGTATACTTTGTAGTTAGGATCTACTACTGAACCGACAATGCAACCACCATGATAATGATAGTAAGTCCTAACATTCTTCTTGCAGAAACTTCTCAGATCATTAAGACTGGACATCAGATTATCCTGGTGTTCTGTACCCAGGAAGAAAGTGACGGATTGAGACTTTGCAACTCGATGAAGCAATTGAACCATCTCTACACACCCCTCTAGGTCCTTTTCTTTTGCTAGATAGTTGAATTGTACCAAAGGGTTTTGCCTAGGGTCTTTGCTGCTAAGTTCTAGTTCCCCTTTCGATTCTGGAAATGCAAGCTTGACTGCAATGGGAATCCTCGTTTTGTTCAAGCTTATTGGTATGATTCCTCCCTCAATTATGAATTTGAAGTCTTTTGCAATACCCGCAACTTGGGGTGAATCTGGAAACCGATATTCTGCTTTGGCATCTACTAAAGTGGCAATACAAGGATTGTCTTTCATCTCTTGTCCAACCCCTTTCAGTTCCAACATAAGAGGTATGCCAAGATTCTTTAGATGTTTTCTGGGCCCTATTCCGCTTAATAGTAAAATCTGGGGACTGCCTAATGCTCCTGCTGACAAAATAACATCACCCCACGAACTTCGGTTGTTGCGTTGGTTAAGGTAAGCTTCATAGGTTTGATTGATACTGCCGTGGCTGCTGATGAATTTAATACCCCGAGCAATGCTCTTGTTTCCTTTACCTGCAAGATTGTAGAAGAATGATTGTCAAGAGATTGTACACATACAAAATGTTATGGAAGCTCAATGGTGTTTTACATGCAGTCACCATGGAGGATAACATTTCCCACAGTCGCATTAAAAAGGATAGTAATATTCTCTGGATTCCCCATTGATAAAAGATCAGCTGAGGTGTGTCTGGTTCCAAATTCGTCAAAGATAGTTGCCCCGATCTTTGTACCTTCAACATGTTCCCAGCTGAATCCATTGTAAGGTAGAAATCCTGCTTCAAGAAGGCCAAACTCGACGACGGATTGCCATGTTGTCAACTCCGGCTTGAAGACAACTTTGGACTCAACCCATTCATAAGATTCCTTCACCAATTTTTTGTCCCATCCAACACTTGTCACAAACTCCCCACTAGCTCTACTATAAAATCCGCCATTGATGGCTGATGATCCTCCAAGTACTCGGCCTCTATGGCCCATAACTCCATCCCTCGAGACGAAGCTTTGAGCTACTGATGAAAATTCGTCGGTTTGGAGTAGTGGAAAACCATAGTACAACTTCTCTGTTACAAGGGGGTTTCCGTAAGGTGAACCTCCTCGTTCTACCAACAGCACAGAGAACCTCTCAGAAAGAGTTGCTGCCAAGGGACAGCCAGCGGTGCCCCCTCCAACAACAATATAATCAAAGGACTTGCCTGAAATCGCTTCAACATCTGAAGTCATAAATGGTTGGCATTTCCCTACAACAAATAAATAAAACTAATGGTTTTAGACTCAAGTTTAGGATTCCAAACGAAAGCAATCACATTATAGAGTGAAGTGTCCAAACAGCATACCTTGTATCTCTATTGCAGATGGTGACAAGCTGGCGAGTATAGAAGAGAAAACTACGAGGAAAGCATAACTACGAATAACGTGAAAAACATCCATCTCCTGCATTGCCAATTTCCTTGTCACGACTCTAATTTAAGAGGACAATGTTCGAGGAAAGCACTTCCCATTTCGAAGACCATGAGGCTTTGCTTAAGAAGAGAGAAACGTTGGCAGCAACAAATTTTTATTATGTGGTTCGTCTAATCATTGTAGGTTGCAGGCCTCAGCGGCACATGTATTGATGGGCTCCTTGCGTATTAATACAATTAGCAATAACAAATCCTTTTTGTCGAGGTTTGTTGGGACGCCATGATTTTGCCAGCATCATGACATTATCTACCTATAGAAAACTCCTTTTCTCTTTACTTTTCAGGTTAAATTTGATTTGGTCTTGGTAATCTTATGCATAATTGTTGTTTTAGGTTCTGTTTTCTACACTAATTTTTTTTTTTTGGTATATCTTGGTAAGGTTCCTATTGCTGGGAACTATCACCTTTCCTTTCGTAACGGGGTCCTTAGGTGAACTTGGAAACCGGAAGAGAGGTTTTTTCCTTATCAATGGCAGGTACTTCCAGTGCCAGTGCAGCTGAGAGAGAGAGACAGATGATAGAAAAGAATTAAACCATATACATTATACCATCTTTATATACGGATATACTTCCAACAGTTTCTGGGGGTCCATAGTTAAACCAATGTACATAGTTTATAAACAAGAGATTTGCTCTGGGAATCAACTTTAACGCTTAGACTATAAGCACTAAGCCCTTCCTGTATAAATGTCCCATGAGTCTAGAACTGCCCATTGGTTTGTTCAATCCCCTTAATGTTCAAGTCTAATGCTTTTCAACTTGGTTCAATGTCATTTGGATATTGCCTATTCAGATCAAATGTAGCCAGCATAGAAGGTTTTCTCAATTGGTCACCACTTTTTAATCTCTTAGCCACTGATTGCCCTACGCACGTGCTATCAGAAATGGGACTGCCACTTCTCTTCTTGACTTGATTGCTTAAACCACCACTTAGAAAAAACTTGCCTTGTGGGTGAATGTCCATTAAAGGAAGCTCAACAGCAGCTGAGTTGACCTTGTGAGTGTCACCAACGTCATTTTTTTGTTGCGTCTCTTCTTTCCTTCCAGAGCTATCAGATGATGTTAAGGAACTTTCAACTGAACACACTGTGCTTCGTAAATTTTTTCCTTCTGTGTTCTTCAAGCTTGAACCTTCCATTTCTGTCAATTCTGAGATTGTTGCACTTGGACACTTTGTCTTAGCCATTGAGACTAACCGAGAGAGTTCAACTTGTGCAAGCTCTATACCAACAGAAGAATAGTTACAACCAGCCAGTGTTTCTTGTGCTTTCTTCAATACTGATTGTAGGTACTTCCCTTGAGCTTCTATTCTCAGCTGCAAATGCTTTTGCACCTGAAATTGGAACGGTGTGAACTGCTAGGCATATACCAATTAACATCTAATATAAATTGGATTGTTTTCCTGGTCATACCTCAATCTGTTCATGAAGTTTTCTCTGGACTTCCATCTGCATTTCGAATGCCTCAGTGATCTGCAAGCTTCTGCTATGCACGGCACGTAAATTAGTTGAAAAGTTTGTGAAAACATTAACCAAAATTTGAAACAGGAGAGCATATATGATTATTACTCGTTAATTGGATCGCGATTTCCATCATCGATTCCCCTACTGAAATGATCACCACTACCTTGAATCTCTTCATAATCTGTATCAATCGCAAGCATAAGCATCATTATGTGACATGTATGAGAAAAGCAATAGCGATGAAGTTAAAAATCTTTTTTTCGTAATGTCACCTTCTTGCTTGTTATCAACGCTGGTCTGTGACGGCTGGCTCTTCCCTAGCCTAAATTTCTGCAGCAAGAAGCAGAAAGACGATAAAAGATCTACTTTCGAACGGAGATAAAAGCTTACGGAAACTGTTGAAAGCAATATAAAGAGAGAATGCCTGTAAATGGCTCTTCAAATGGTACAAGGTAAGCCCAGGAATTCCCATGACCCTCATCAGGCTCTTTGGTGTTGCCTCTGTTAATGCAGAAAACGAGAAAACAAAAATACGCTGAATATTACAGATGTTTTCGCATAGAAAGAGATGATCAATGAAAAAGGAGATGATAGAAATCTTGTACTCAACTGTCTGCTCCTCCAAGTTGATTGACACCTTCAACAAACCTTTGGTGGAGCTCTGGAGTCCATTTCAGCCTAGGCTTTGCATCGGTGGATAAGACCAAATTCATGTTCTGGTTTTGCATACCCATTTGTATTTTAAGGAAAACAGACAAGTGGAAGATTGGAACATAAATGCGAGTTGTGATTCTTTTTCAAGCTAAATGCTTTGAAATCGTGGCAGCTGAGTTGAGTAGTTGTCTTTATAAATATGGATTAGTTGGGGTGTCCTATGTTCTCACTCCATATCTGGAAACATAAGTGGGGTTATGTTGGTAGGGGAATATATGCTATGAGCTGTGGCTCTTCCTTTCTCTTAACCTTCCCATTTCATACTAACTTTTCCTTTTTATTTTTCCCCTTCAATTTTCTTCTTTCTTCTTTGACTTGAAAGAGGGATAGGAGAGAATCTATGATGCAGCAAAAACAGAGAAAGCAACACAGTTCAATTTAGGGCCTCTCAAAAGGAGAGAAAAGAGGAAAAAGTGTATGGTTTGTTTTTATCTCGCTGTTTTCCCATCTCTCTCTATGTCCCTGATTCCCTGCTGAGTGTTCGGTAAGCCCCACCATGATGAATAATGGGTGCAACTTTTCTTAACACTAGGAGAAACTTTGAATGAGTTGATCGAAAATGTTATTAATGGATATTTCTTTTGGTTGATTGAAAGAGATAACCATATGAGTTTTGCTTTCTTTTTTGAGTAGGGTGTAGTGGCATTGGCAGATTCCTTTTGTTCTTTGTAGTGTTGGAGGAATCAAAGAATCTAACCTTAGATTGTAGGACATTAAGTTTACCATATTTCCATAGAAAGAAGCATTCTTGAAAAAGTGAATCAAATCAGCCTTCCTATACAAATGAAGATAAGCTTTGCTTTCCTATGTGCTCACTCAATGTGGCACCTTCTTTTAAACATATGTGAAATTTCCCACTTCCATTTAGCATTTGAGGCCTCCAAGTTTCCTTGTTTATTAATTGATTCCCTTTCCTCATCATGCCTTAGAGATAATCATGGAACTTGCTTTTTAATTCTTCAAGTGAATGCATTGATTTATCTTTCTAGAAAACTAACTAAAGCAGCCTATCAACGTTATGGTAAGATAAAGTAAGTAACAAGCTAAGCCAGCAATTAATGATGGATGTTGATACAAAGCAACACAACAAACATGCCGAAACAGAAACAGCATCTTATGGTAGTTGTGATGCTGGGCAACACATCTAACAGCGGGGTGGTACTTGGCTACATGAAGGAACTGGATTGGCTGCTCGAGTGTATATCAGATTAATTCACCACACCAATAACATAAAAGGATCACATATTTTATGGCTGCGTACTTCAAAAGAGTATGAAACCAATCAACTATACTCCTGCATAAAAAGAAATATATTCCAAAGGCCAAAGGGGATGTTCACTTTAGTCCTGTAATCCATTTCCCTGCTGAAACTGATAAAAAAAATTTACACCCAGAAAAGAGAAAAGACAAGTTAAAATGGCCAACAAGAAATCGGCAAAGTCAATTGAAGCAAGTCCATCTTCTGATTTATCGGGTTGCGGTCAGGAGCTTTGATCACTGGAATCAAAATCCAATGATTGATCTCCAAACATGTTGCCATACATTCAGTTGGTCTGCTGCAAATCTCTGTAAATGTTAATAAAATGAATGTACGAAGGTAATTACGTACATTTGTATTTTAAGTATACAAGAAAGTGTATTTGTCTTTGTTATTACAAAAAGATAGAGATTTGGTTGACTCAGGCACAAGAGTAGCGGCTGCAGGATGGATAAAAGGTCTCCTGATCATGTTGTTAGATAATCAAATCCTTGGATAAAAGCTCTCAAGTTAAATACTAGAAATGGACCGTAAGTGGTGGGTCCACTTTTAGTGACAAGTTCTTCTTAAGCAAGCATCAACTTTCTGTCCTAGAACTGTAACCCCTTAGAGGCATGCTCTTTGTTGATGTTCAAAGAAAGGAATAAAAACCATGTACAAGTCCAAATGAATGTTTGAAAACAAAGGAAAGAAGGAAGAGTTATTGAAGTACCTCCTTTCTCTTTAAACAGCTGCTGTACTTGAGGCCTACTTTCTTGCTTTATTATATTCCACAACAGGTAAAGGAGATTCTAGGATGATGCTGAATGGCCCGGGTTAGGTCGGTAGGAGAAGGTCCGGTGAATCAAAAGTCATTTAAGCAAAGGTTCCTTCATCAATTATTATTCTTTAAAGGGTCCCATATATGCAGATCTCACAATTCTGAAGCATTGTGAGAAAGATGAGAAAAGAATATGGCCTCAGGAATCAGGAAAAGGGACGCAAAAGGAACTAGTCGCTATCCCACAAAGATTAATGGTGTTTATTACTCCAATTTTATGTCGAAAATGTGTTGAAAATGACGTGAGCGATGTGTCACTAATCTACTTTGTTTTTCCACATATAACAGAATAACCACTAAGCATTTCTGTTTGAACAGTTGCATAGGAGATCCAGGGGCAAGAACTTGTTTGGTGCTGATTATATTTGATCAGAGTATGGTTATCTGTAGATGTACATTTTTTAGGGATGGAAAACTAGCATCTCCATCTTGATGTCTAGAGACCTCAAAGTGCACCTGCATAGACTCTTCAAATAAAACCAAAAAATAAATAAATGAAGAAAACGGAATCATTTCAAATAGTAACAAAAAATTTTGATTTTTATCGAGTTTCAAGAGGACTGTCAACTAAGTGGACCACTTTGTAGGAAAATCCCGGGAGGTACATCACATGTACACGCAGCGGAAAACAAAAATTTTTGTTCCCGGGACTTTCCCGA
>JANTNU010000003.1:15364389-15376095 GCA_024752395.1 Erythroxylum havanense
GTTCATTCGTCAAACCAATTACTTTCCGGTCAATTGGGGGTCATGATGTATTGCTAGATACCGCTCATGACTTGCTTGGATTAAGTGTTGATCTAAGTGGCCAACATAACCGGGAACCTAATGGGTCACATGCATAAGAGTGACTCGGAGAATTTGTAAAATAGTTTTGGACAGAGTTCCAATATATGGAGAGCAAACGGATTAAATGGATCTCGATGAGATCGAGATATGTCCCGATGAGATCGCGACATCGATATTCCTGAAAAAGGTTTTCGGTGGTTTTTCTATACCGGGACCCGGTAGGACCGACCCCAATATGACTGGACCACCTCAGCATTAATATACATATATATATATCATATTAATTAATTAAAGAATATATATATATATGTGTGTGTGTGTGTGTGTGTGTGTGTGTGCATCACGTGGAAGGATGACTAAGAGGATTAGAAGCTTCTTTTTATGCTTTGTCATAAAGTTGCATTAAATGGCAAAAAGACAAAAACGAAATGGAGAAGAGGATTGTCGTGGGTTTTAAGAATGAGTTCTTAAAAACCTAAGATGAGGAAATGAAAGAGGTGATCATCGTTGGTTTTAAAAGGGGTTTTAAAATCAAAAGAGAAGCTCTCTTCCTCATCATCGATCAAGCTCATCTCTTCTCTAAGTTTCTCCAAGCACTTTTCTTCATCATTGATTTCAAGCTCTCCAAGGACAAAGGTAAGAGCTAGCACTCTTTAATTTGTTCTAGCTATTCCCGGGTCAAAGGGTTTGTCCCGGTTAGGTTCTCCGATCTCTGCGTGGATACCATTAGAGACGGTCTCCTTTGGTCGTTTTGGTTTGACTTTGTTATATAGTCACATGGATCCTGGCTTTCAGGAAGGTCCCGGAACAAAAATTTTTATTTTCTGCACCGTGGGCATGTGATGCTCACACCGGGATTTTTCTACATGACCTTTATAATAACTATTAAGAATTTCTTTTCATATGTAGACAATCCTTAATATCTAGTTAAAATAGTTTTGCTAACAAATGTTATATGATGGGTATCTTGACTTAGCAGTGCTCCTATACATGTAATGCAAACAACAAAATATTTTTAGAAATTAGGTAAAGAAAATATTGGGGCATAAGTTAAGGCATCCTTCAAATTTAAGAAAGCTCTTTGTACCTCCGCTTTCCATTCAAACATATCCTTCTTAAGAAATTGACTTAAATGTTTACTAAAGATGATATAATGTTTAATAAACCATCATTAATAACCAACCATCCCTAAAAAGCCTATATGTTTCTTAACATTAGTAGGAATGGGTCATTGGATGATAGTTTCTAGCTTTAAAGTTGCATTTGTATCCCCTGATAAGAATCTGGTTATCTTTTAAAATTCTTAGGGTGATCTTTAAATGTTCTAAATGATCTTTATACAATCTACTATAAACTAAGATGTTGTTGAAGAAAACCGACACGAAGTGCCTTAGAAACCCTCTGAATAATTTATTCATTAAACTTTAAAATGTAAATGGAACATTTGTGAGCCTAAAAGGTATCACCAGAAACTCATAATACACCTTGTGAATTTAAAAAGTTATATTATGGATGCCCTTGGAGTGCATTCTTATTTAATGGTATCATAATTTGAGGTCTAGCTTGGAGACCTATATAGCTCTATAAAGTTCACCCAAAAGCTCTTCCACAATGGGGATAGAAAACTTGTCTTTTATAATATTCTTATTCAACTTACAATAGTCAATAAATAAACGTTAAGAGTTATCTTTCTTTTTAACTAGGGAAACAAAGGATGAAAAAGGGTTGCGGTTATATTAGATGACCCCCTAATTCAAGAGGTCCTTTTTGAGGTCTTTTATTATGCTCTTCTGTAAGTTGTTGTACCTATAAGGCCACATATTAATTGGCTCCACTCCCTTTTGAGAAAAAATTGTGATTTTAAGATCAAAAAGTAGGTAGTCTTTAGGTTTAGCAAATATGGAATTGAACTCAACAAAGAGGCACTAAGGATTTGTTATTGATTTCCTTCCAACTATTGATTTTCAATAAAGAGCTCTTGAAACTGTAATATATAAAGTTGATTATTAATATAAGGCTTAGGCAATAGTTTGGAAAAAAATTTTGGAGTGATAAATTTGATTTGACTAATTAGATTGTCTTTAAGTTGGATATATTTCCCGCTCTACATGGATGGCTTGTTTATTGAAATTGCAATGAACATCGTTGAGAGTAAAAACCCATTGGATGCCTAAGACTAGTCATATCCTCCCAAGGGTAGTACTAAGGCGTTGAAGGAGAAATTATCCCCTTGCATCTACCACTCTAGATTCTTGTAAAGCCCCTCACAAGTTATTTGAAGACCCCCTCCCACTATAACCTTAAGATTTATTATAAAGAGTCACTCTTAAGATCACTTTTTAATTAGAGAATCATCTATAAAATTATGTATGCTTCTATTATCTATAAGTATGTGTATGGGTCCTTCCTTATGCACCCCTAATAGCTAAATTAGTTGGAAATTTTCCAGAAAGGTTCTAAACATGGCTTGATAGGGTGTGTTCCTCTATTTCCCCTTTTGTTATCAACTTTGAGCCTTCATCTTCTATAAAAAAATATTCCATTATTTTTTCTTGCATTTATGATTCCAGGTATATTTTTATTCATAATAAAAACTTATTCCTTTAGCCCTCTTTTCTTCAAACTCCTTACTGCCAAGATGTTTAGTTAGTTTCGATTAGTTTTTATAAGGCACAATTTTGGGTTATACTCTTACAGGTATGGGCAAAAATCCATCTTAGTGATTCATAGTTAGAAGGGGGTAAGTTGAGGTTTAGGGGATGGGGTTAGTATAATGTAAGTGTATTTTATTGGTTCATTGATAGTTAGGGAAGTAAATTGAGGCTATGGCTTCTTACTTCTTAGATAGGTGATTGATTTTTTTTATGAGTGTCAATATTATTATGCCGCAAGTACACGGTGTAGCTATAACTAGTACCGAAAAATTTGAGTCATGTTTTTTTAATCATGCTATTATCAAGCCTAAAAATTGATTGTGTTTTTTAATTCAAGAAGCTAAAATTAAGCAAACAAAATAAACAAATAGCATGATTAAAGAAAATAATTGTAAAATCACTAAGTTAATTACTGATATCAAAAGATTAGTATCTAGGTTTTGAATCCCCGTAGCCCTTACTCGATTGATCTTTTGTCATACAATTATATTATTAATTAGTTGGATTGTGGAGACTCCTAAGATAAGCTAGTAGCTAACCTTAAGTCTACTAATAACTAATCCTAAGGTTTCTAACCAAATTATTCACGTTAAATTTTATAAGATTGCATTTCCGTTTTATAAATCCATCTATTAGGTTTGAACTTAACCCAAAAGATTTATGTCATGCTATCTCTAGGGTTATAATAAACTCTTTTTGATTACCATGAATCTAGTCAAACCTAGGATTTCTAAATCGCTACATATGAAATCAGATTATGGTCTAATATTTCAGATTACTAGAACATAAATAAAATAGATAATTGGATCATAATAAATCAATCACTCAATTTCATTAGCAAAATAATCTACCCATGTTAAAGTATCCAAATAGGGCTCATCTAACCTAAATATTAATGGAAAATTTAGTTACATATACATATTGATGGACATATATGAAATCAAATATACATGTACAGAAAACTGAATTGAAAATAACGGAATCATAATTCTAAATCTCCCTAATTGTTTTCTATCAAGTATTATGGTGATGGATCCATCAATAAAATCCTCACGTCTCCCACTCTTCTAGCTCCAAATCGCCTTTGAAAAGCTCAAAACGTTTCCTATTGCCTTCCTCTCCTAATTTCCTCGAAATTTTTTAATATGGAATTCTAGGTTTTTGGCCTATGCATAGTCTTTTACATGATCATTCATAACCATAATTCTCAAATTATCGTGAAATGGAACAACTTTGAAGAAGCGCATGGTCATATTCACGCCTATGCATCCCTTTAGATTGTCAAATCTTCGTTTTACATTGTTTTTCATCCACATTCTCCTCCTTGAAGTCCATAAAGGCAATTATAATTTGCATACACACTGGAAATGAATTAAGTACCAAACATATAGCAAAGTATCAAATATCAAGCAAAAACACATAAAATGAAGGGGCAAAATACTCAATTATCCATCTATCAAATATCCCCACACTTAAGCTTTTTCTTATCCTCAAGCAAACTATCATCAAAATTATAAATTTTACAACATTAATCCATTGTCGATTTCAACCTGTCCATTACTATACATTATCATATCCTATCTAATAAAATTAACATATCCTAAAATTAATTTCCTAAGTAATATCAATAATAATCACATCAATAATCGCATTAAAATAAAAAAACATATCTCTTTACACCCTCACTAGGATTTCGCTCAATACACTTAAGTATTTAGGGTAAAAAGTGTCAAAACTCTTAATCCATGCATGGTAGAATTCTTACTATATGCTTGCAATAAAATCACATCTCCACCACTTATGTACAAACTAGAAATAAAAATCAAAAGGTCTTTGTATAGGTTATAATAGGATTTAGGTCTGGTATGATTGGGATAGTGAAAGGGGTTAAGTGTAGGAAATTCACTAATGAAAACAAGACTTGTTTACAAAACGCATAGGTCATTTCATCACAAAACTAATGGTACTACACACTTTACTTCTTTTCTTTTATATGTTTAGCTTTTTTTGAAACAATAAATCAATTCTAGCATTCAGTACTACAATTCAACAGAGATTGGACCTTTCACAAATTTCAAATCTCAATAAGTGAATAAAGTAAATAACCTTCAAGGTTCGAAGTAATATACATGTCTTTAAAGAAAATTAGGATAGAGGTTTATCATTTGGGTTTAAGCAATGAAAAAGGATAAGTGTAACATCTCATCATCGATGGGAAGGTTAAAATAGTAATTTGGAACGGGTTAGGAGTGTTTAAAATTGTTTTGTTATGTTCATGCATTCATATATAAACGTTAATAGTAAATTTTGCACATGTAATGATTGTACATGCATTCATGGCATTTCTCGGTATATGTGTCTCTAATGTGTTTATTGTGAAAAATATGATTTTTGTGCTTGAAAATTGAATTGGAGTGGGTCTTTGTGAGTTTTAAATTTTTGAAAAATTTTAGAAACTTTTTTGAAAATTTCAGGGTACTTTTTCGGACTAGGAAATGCCAAGTGGCAGATTGGTTGGTGATCGATAGTAGAAATTACTGTCCAATGGCACTGAAAATTTAGATACATGATGGTAGGATTTATTAAATTGAGCCATTGAAAATTGGAAGATGATTTATGTAGAAATTGGACTAGGGTTTTAAGAACTACTTTGTGGAACCAAACATGGCCTTAACTCCACTAACATTAATTTAATTCAAACTTTTCCCGTTTTAAGTTAGGCATTCACGATGGTTTTGCTTAAATAGGTCATTTGGTATTTAAGTAAACTTTGCTCCATCATTGCCGTAGGTTCCCTTCTTCCTTGCTACTTTTACAATTTTTGCTCATCTTTTCCACTCTTTTCCTCTTTGTTTGCTCTTCCTTGTTCATTAAAATTCAACCAAACCCTCACCCCCCTCGAGTGATGATGATAATCGTCTATGGTGTTGGGAGGAAGTGATTTTGTGGCCTTTGTGAAGAGTTGAGGATTTGGAAACTTAATTAGGTAAGATTTGTGTTTTATGTCTTGTTTTGTTAATTAAATGCATTATTTGTGATGGTTGTGAACCGAATTGCATGAAAATTCTGTTGGTGTAGATGGGTATGAAATTTGCTTGTTTAATTGATGATTTATGAGGTAGGATGTGATGAATATAAGTATAACATGTGTTGTATGAAATTTGAGATGGTTTGAAGTGAAGTTTGTGATTAAAGATGAGTGTAAAAAAATGATAGATGGTGGAGTGTGTGTGCTGCAATTTTGTGGATTGATGTTCAAGGATAGGTTGTGAGTTAGTTATGGTGCATGTATGGAATGAATTGAGTGCTGGTTGGTTTAGAAATGGCATGGAAGATGTAGAATGTGAGTTAGGTTGTGAATCTGGAAAATTTGCTTTGTGTATGTTTCAATGTTTTGGTCATAACTTTTTATATGGTTAAGCAATTGAGATGAGGTTTAGCTTGAATTAAACTTGAGAAGTTTGGATAGAATTCTTATGAAGGAAGTGCTATTCAATTTTGACTTGAAGGGTTTTGAATTTTTCCTTGAAAGTGGGCAATATGTGCAGGATAAATAGTGCCATGTTTGTGATCCTAACATTGAAAATTTGTGACCTGAAACTTTGGAGAATTTTTCTAAAATGATTGAGACAGATTTTGCTAAATTGGTCTTCATGAAAATTGAAGATTTTCTTGTTATCTTTCTATTTCCACTAAGTATGAAATTTTTTGATTTTGAGGTTGAAAGTTATGACTTGTGAACTTTCATATGGTATTTCAAATTATTAATGTGCTTTGTGTGTGAAATGTCTGTAAGTATGGGTTTTGTGGTTACTGTACTTTGAAGCCAATTCTGGACTGTTATGGTTTAAATTAGCTCAAGTGGTCTCATGAAAAGTTTTAGAGGAATGTCTTAGCTTTGTAATGAGGTATAATATGATAATTTTGAATGTAGAGATTGTAAGTTATGAATTTTAAAGTTTGGTTACGGTTTAGGGTGAAATTATGGGGGCAGAAACTTTGATTGAAATTTTGACTTATTTAGAGGTTGAAATTGCCTTTAAGTGCTTCATGACAGTTTTACTTTATGTTTTTATCTTTCCATTGATATAAAGTATGGAATTTTTGGCTAAGGGGATAAGAAGTTATGATTTTTAGATGATTGTGGTACTGTTTGAAGGTGAATGTGTCAATAATTTCGATCGAGTTTTGACACCCTTAAAAGTGGAATTGGTTTTTAAGCTCTACATAGAAATTGTAGAGATTTCTTTTCTCTTTCCACTAATACCAAGTTTGCTAAATTTGGACTTCTAAATTACAAGTTATGCATGTTGAAAGAAGAGGGGATTAAGTGGAAATTTGTAAAAAAAAAAAAAAAATATTTAGGCGATTTCGCCCGCGCGAGATTGCGAGGGTGCGCGAAGCTGGATACGAAACCCATCTTTTGCTTTTTTATTTCATTCTTTTTTATTTTTATTTATTTATTTATTTATTTTTATTTTAAGAAATGTGACCCTTTCTCATTTCTTTTGTGAATAACTTTTTTATCCGACCTCCGATTGATCTGATTTTTGAGGCGTCAGATTCGTGAAATATTTAATTTCATTTCTATGTAAAATTATGAATTTTTAGAGATGAAATTGACATAGATTGATTAGGTCAAAGTGAGGGAACCGAGTAATTATTTTTCTGGTCTGTGTTTTAACAATAATTGGATCTATAGAGGTCCGAATTGAGTGATTTTGGTATCTATTAATTTCTAAAATTTACAGGATAATTTTTTGATGAGAATTTTTGGAATAATATCGAGAATATCACGAACATGCATTGTACATATTTTAATTTCTCCATGTGCATTATTAAACATTTCGGATTGTACACTTGATAATATTTGTGTATTTTAATTGTTACAGAAGCGCATTTGGAACGTCAACTCACAGACGTTGCTGAGAATTCCAGGTATTAGCTCGAAATCTATTGGTGAGTGATCTAGACGATTCCCTCAATTATTGATTGCATATAATTTTGTGGTGAATATTGGTGGGTTTGAAATTGATTGTGTTTGTAGATTCCAGACAGAAGGTCCGATGTACTGGGGAGCTATGACATAGAAGTGCTACTTGTATATGAATTTGAGAACTACTTGCTTGTGATGTGATAAATTGTGACAAATGTGTTGATTGTGATGTATATACTGTTTAATTGTTACATATGCATTTCATGCATGAATGCATACTCAGATAATGACAGTTGTGACCGGAGCAGCCACCGAGAGCTAAAAGCTCAACGATTGTATTTGGGCCTCGAGCCCCACAGTGATGTAGAGCCTCAGGCTCAACGATTAATGTGCTCATATTGGGACAATTCAGGCGCTCGGTCACAACACCGTAATAAATTGGAAAAAAAGGGTCCCATGAGTATTTCATATGCATTTGTTTACATATATTTGATTGAGTGAAAGGCAAAATGCCTTTTACTTATGTGAAATAAATGTGTTACTTATGATCAATGTGGAATGGTGACATAATTGTGCTGTGCTATAATGTGTTGCATGAATTGAGTGAACCATCGATGATGGTTATCTCACTGAATTCGCAAACTCACCCAAAATTGCAACATTATTTTTCAGGACCGAGAGTAGATTTCTAACTGCAGAGGGACTTTTCTTGTTGTGTAGATTGTGTTGGCGAGAGAAGTCATGGCTCACAGGTTGGTCAGCTGGGACTTTTGGGATGACCTAGATAGATCTGCTGTATTTTTCCTCTTTCATGTAGCATTTGTACTAAGTTTTTGAAATTGATGTATAGACAGTAAAAGATGACAGACGTGTAAACTTCTGGTTTTGATGAAATGAAATGAGGAAAATTTTGGTTTCAAAAACATTGTGATTTTTATACTGATGTTTTATTATGATGCCATGTGAAGTGTTTGTAATGATAGATCGTAGCTCACCTTTATCGTAAGATATGTACCGGAATGACCTGCGGGCGTCCCGGTGTGTACCCTGCGGTAAGGGGGCGCTACAATAAGGCTCAACTTAGTTATTCCCTAAAGGTAACTTTTATAGGTATGGTAATTTTCAAAGAATTAGGCTAAGCAAATTGGTGAATCTAACTGTCTTCATAATATCAATGTTTCTAATTTAACAAATATGATCTTAATATGCATAATAAAAGTAAGTTCTAGAATTATCCTACTATAGATGACAACACACGCATGAAAAAATAACAAGAGCTTTAAAAATTTTGAAAATTTTCTCTAAGGCTCAAAAGCTCATGAAAAAGAATGGGTATATGTGTGTGTAAATAATATTCATTTTCATTCAATTAGAAAATTTCAATTATTATAAAAAATATGATTTAGAAAACTAATTTTATTTTAACAATTCAACTTAATATTCAATAAAAACATTTAGTATTTATGGACAAATTCAATCAATTTAAGATATTAGTTAATAAAATTTATAATCAAGATTATAATAACTTGAAGAAATTAGTTTAAGATTCAGTAAACCTATCCCCACTTTTAGAATGGTACATTGTCCTTACAAATACATTTCAAAGTGAGAGGGTTGTTTGCTATTGTCCTAATTGCGACGATTTCTTGATGTTAGATCAATCCAATGTTAACAGTATCCTTGCAAAATATAAGAAAAAGAAAAGATAAAAACAAACAAAAGAAATAAAAATAAAACTAAAGAAAATAACAATAAAAGAATCATTAATTATAACATCAGACAGGACAAATAATTAATGAAAGAAAATTAGAAAAAAATAAAGAAAAAATAAAAATATAATTGAAAACAATCAAACAATAAAAAAAAAATACGAAAGTAATATAATAAAAGAAAATCCTGAATCTTGGACGGCCTCTTAAGGAGTGCTTAGTTAACGCCTTTAGCTTGACGTATCTTTTTATACTCAAGGTGGCTTGGTTAAATTAATGTTTTCATTATTAAAATCAGGCTCACCCCCAAGATATATCTTTACCCGATGGCCATTAACCTTGAAGGCACCCTTATGTAGATGACTTACCACAATTACATCGTACGAGAATACATTCTCTACAATAAGTGGTCCTGACCATCTTGATTTAAGTTTACCAGGAAATAATCTTAGGCGAGAGTTATGCAAGAGAGCTTGATCTCCCTTTTTGCATTCTCTAGATTGCTTAATCATTCAATCGTGATAACTTTTGGCTCTTTCCTTAGAGATCTTAGATTTTTCATAAGCAATAAGCCATCATTTGTGCAATTCATTAATTTGGAAGTTCCTCTTTTCACCTATACTTTGAAGATCAAAGCTTATAATTTTAATAGCCTAATATGTTTTATGTTCTAACTCAATTAAAAGATGACATACTTTTCCCTTTACCAACCTATAGTGTGTAGTTCCAATAGGTGTCTTACACACTGTCCTATAAGCCTATAGAGCATCATCTAATTCAATCCAATCCTTCCTTTGACGCTCTATAGTCTTCTCCAAAATTCGTTTTAAATCCTTATTAGATACCTCGACTTCTCCACTAGTTTGAAGGTGATATAGGGTGGCAATTCTATTATTAATTCTACAACTTTTAAGAAAATTTTCAAATTGTGCATTACAAATATGCGTACCCTTATCATCGATAATCACCCTAGGTGTGCCAAAACAAGAAAATAAACCTTTAACAAATTTCATGACAACCTTAGCATCATTCGTTTGTTGAGCTTATGTTTCTACCTGTTTAGAGACATAATCAACTACTACTAAGCTATATTTATTACCAAACAATTTTGGCAATGGAACCATGGAATTAACATGTCAAACGTCAAATATTTCACAAACAAGACTGAAATTTTAGGGTAATTCATCCTAGTGAGACACATTACTCGATCTCTGGCTTCTGTGACATGAAGTTACATATGTTTAGGCATCCTTGAAAATTTAAGGCTAATAAAAACCTGATTTTAATATCTTCTGGGTCATCATATTTACACTATAGTGACTTCCTTATAGGTCCTGTGTGACAATGTTGTAAAATCTTGAACCCCTCCAATTAAGGTACACATCTCCTCACTATTTGGTCTACACAAATACGAAACAAATATGGGTCTTCCCAAAAATAATCTCATAAATTAGTAAAGAATTTCTTCTTTTGCTGATAAAATAGACCTTTTGGTAAGATCCTAGCTATAAAATAATTTGCATTGTCTACAAACCAAAGAGTCTCAATTTCTCTTACTTCCTTTGCATTATAGAGACATTCTTTTAGGAAGGTATCTTCAATGCCTTTTTCATTCAGTTCTTCCAAATTCAGATTTTCTTGGCATGATAGATGATTAGTTGCCAGGTTTTTCACCCCCTTCTTATCCTTAATCTCTAAATCAAATTCCTGCAATAGTAAAATCCATCTAATCAACTGAGGTTCAACATCCGATTTATTTAACAAGTATTTTAGTGTCGAGTGGTAAGTATACATAACAACTTTCAACAATACTAAATAATATTGAAATTTATCGAATGCAAAAACCATTACTAATAGCTCCTTTTTTTAATCTTCGTGTAATTTTCTAAGCGTCTATCAAAGTCTTACCAGCATAGTAGATTGGTTGGAAATGTTTATTCTTTCGCTATCTTACTATCGTTCCTACTACAAAGTCAATTACAGGGCCTTATGTTGGACTCTGAATTTTTCTTGAAATTTTGAAGTATAAATTGACGTTAGATGAGGAATTTGTGGTGAATTATTCATGTGCAAAGAAAAAGACAATTCAAGAATATGAATTGTTATATGAGATTAAGATAGGTGAAATATGCTTTTGTTATTGATGTTTATGATTAATAGGCCTAAAATGGTGTTTTGAGTTTAAATAGAATTGATAGTGAATGAGTTGATTGAAATAGCGCTGAAAAGAAAGAAATAAAGTGAAAAAGTGTTGGACCCCGAACTTTGATTGGACGTCAAAATCGTTAAATAAGGAAATTAGTGTGGTATTTGGGTAATATTGCTA
>JANTNU010000003.1:15399759-15411702 GCA_024752395.1 Erythroxylum havanense
AGCTGGGTCGATTTTTGGGATGATCTTAGTATAGACGTTTGTATCAGTTTCCCTTTTTGGATTATTGTATTTAGCCTGTAGGGGGCTGATAGACTTGTCTATATTTTGGACTGATGTTATGAAATGAAAGATTATTATTATGGTTTTAAATTTTATTAAATTGCATGATACGGTTTAATTTTATTGATGCCATGCGAGTGTTTAGTGATTGCTTGTGATTGTAGCACTTCCTTACTGTGGAATATGCGTCGGCACGATCCACGAGTGTCCCGGTGTGTACCCTACAGTGAGGGGGCGCTACAATTAAAGTGTTCTAACGGTACTACAATATTCAACAGGAATAGAAAGAGGAAGCCATGATTTTTGGAAAGTGGTAGAGAATGGGTAATGTGTTTGGGGACAGGTCTAGAAGAGTCAAGATATATGTGTTGAAGAGGTTCACGATTGTATTTTGATTGTATGAGAAAAAGGCCAATGGATGTAAATATGGCTTAAAGTAGTGAAGTGGTTATAGATCTTTTATGGTGAAAATAAAATGAAGAACATCAATGATGGTTTAAATAAATTAAGGATAAAGGTGGTGTAAGTTGATGCTGATTGAATAAAAAGGGATGTATCAGCTTTAGAGGAAGCGAAACCAAGGTTAGTAAGTTTATGAATTAAACGATGAAAACAAGCTCTGGGAACTTGCTTAGGACCATAAAGAGCTTTATTTAGATGACACACATAATGAAGATGATGAAGGTCAGTAAAACCAGGTGGTTGTTGTATAAAAATAGGTTTTTGTAAGTTTCCATAGAGAAAGTATTGTTAACATCAAGTTAACAAATGGACCAGTTTTTAGCTAAGGCAAATGTAAGTATGAGGCGAATGGTGGTTGGTTTGACAAGTCGACTAAATGTGTTAGTATAATTAAGACTGGGTGATTGAGGATAGTCTTTAGGCTATTTTTGGTTGGATGTATAGTTTTTAATGAAATAGAATGGAATGGAATGATTTATAATGGAATGGAATGTAAATAGATGTAATATTAGAAAATTGTTGTTTGAGAGGAATGGAAGGATTCATAATATAATAAAGTAAAATATTGTTTGGATGAAGTGTTTATAATGTAATATAATGTCAACTTGTTTATCATTTTGCATTCCATCCTAAACCACCCAAATCGGAGGTTTTTTATTTTTATTGTTTAGTATGGAATGAGATGTAATATGAGACCCTTATCTTTCATCTCATTCCATTCCATTCCATTATAAACCCTACTCTTAAATGATTAACTAATATTACATTCCATTCTATTTTATTCCATTAATAAACCCCCAACCAAACATAGCCTTAGCTACCAGTCAGGCTTTATAGCAGTCTAGGGAACCATCAGAATTAAGCTTTATACGAAATAACCACTTATAACTGATAATATTTACACCTAGATGAGGGGGGATAAGGGATCGAGTATTAGTGTGACGGAGAGCTTTGAACTCATTAAACATAGCTTGTTGCCAATGAGGCAATTTGTTTACTTAAGTCAAAGAAATAAGGTCTGGTCAAATTGGTGTAGGAACAATAGTGTTGTAAGTAATATGATTAGGAATAAGATTTTAAAAATCGATTGATGTCCCAAGTACGGGTGACCATTGGATGAGAAGAGGAAGATGATGATTGAGAAATAACTGGAATAGGCAGGGAACAAGGTAAAAAAGTTATGGGTAAGGTAAAAGTGGCCAAGACTGGTGAGTCGGAAGAACTAGGCAATGGTGGAGTTTGTAATAGTGAAGATAGAGAAGTGGTAGAAGAGGAAGAGGAGTTTGGTTTGAGTGTGAGTTTATCAGTCTTAGTATAAGCAAAGAAAAGATAGCATGTGCAAGCAAAAAAAAAAAGATGATTAAGGTTAGGAGAAGAGTTGAACAAAAGTTCGTGAGGAGATTCAAATGTAAGGTAGATGATGGTAAAAAATTTATAATGTAAATAACAGTGAAAAAGGCTTTGTACCAAAATCTCTTTGGAAGAGAGCTGCGAATAAGAAGAATGATTCATGCTTTAGTTATGTGATAAATTTTACATTCAGTAATAACATTTTTATAGTGGGGTATGAGGACATGAAATATGAAAAGAAATGTCGTAAATGGTGAGAAAAGTTGTGAATGATCCTTTGATAAGTTCAAAAGCTCCATCACATTGAAACATTTTTGTTTTTATTGAGAATAAGTTCTTAACAGTGGATTTAAAATTTTCAAATATTTGTAATGCTTGAGACTTATGATCTGGAGGACAAACTTGGGTATAACGACTAAAATCATCAATGAAAATTGTAAAATGTCTTCAACCATAAAATGATAACAATGATAATCGTCCCCAAATGATGCAATGAATAAGTTAAAGAGGTGCAGTACATACTCTAGTAGATGTAGGAAAAGAAAGATGACAACTTTTGCATTGAAGATATGAATTACAATGAATATGGGTACGAGACACTGAATCAGACGTAAATAGTTTGGAAAAGATTTGAGAGTATGGATGGTTAAGACATTGATGCCAAAGGTGTGAAGAACTATATTGAGCAAAAAAAGCCAAGGGATTTGTGAGATTGATAGGAAACTTGAGAGGGTAGAAATTATATGGATGTTTCCCGTGAGAATTGGAATTTTGATGGAAGGTCCTTCACAACATAACCAGAGGGATTAAATTCAATTAAACAGGAATTGAATTTAACAAATTAAGCAACAAAAAGTAAATTGGTAGTAAGGTTAGGAACAATGAGAATATTATTTAAGTGAAAAGGTTGAAGATTTGTATGTAAAGATAAGGAAACTTTGGAAGGTATGGGTAGAGTAATCCCATCACCAAAAACTACTTGATCAAAACAGGGTTATGCTTGAATGGAGTTAAGAATATTAGTATTGGGTGCTATATGAGAGGAAGCAACAATATCTAGAACTCATTCGATGATTTCACTAGGTGAGTATGTAGAGAAAGGTGGTGGAGGGGTAAAGTTTAATGCAGAGAAGGCTAATTGAATTTATATTGGGTAAGAGGGAGGATTGGAGAAATCATTTATGGATTTCATGTAGCAAAAGTGACAAATAGCAACTATATGGCCGATTGATTTTTGCAAATTTGACATTTTGGAGGTAATGATTGGATTTGGGTTGAAAAGTGCAATTGGGATATGGATTGGAATTGTTTAATTGCATTAGACCATAGGGCCTGGTCCGTTAGAGATATGGGTTAGGCTAGTGAGATTGGGTTTGGGGGTAGCTAAGTGGGCTAATCTGGGCTAGAATTTTATAAATTATTAAACAACCTAGCCCCTTTAGAATTAAAAGAAGACTTATTTAGGTCTTATGTCCCAATGCCCCTGAGGCTTTGTGTGTGATGGTTGGAGAAATCATGTTGTCTTCCACCATTGTGAGTGGAGAGTCGAGTGCCTTGTTGAGCCATGAAAGCCAATTCTAGTGGAATTTGATGGAGGGGCACAGACGTTGTTCATGAAGTAGTAGTTTGGCTCGCAACTTAGAGAAGGATGGAGGTGATTCGAGATTCTCCATGGCAGTGATGAACGACTCATATTCAGGAGGAAGTCTATTGATGGTGAAGAGAATCAAGTCGTTAAATGAGACTGGGCCACCTATTACTGTCAAATCTTTACTTGAAAAGTTGCAATGGTCTTCAAATAATCTATAATGGTGGAATTGCCCTTTCTGGTGGTGTGAAGACAACGACGAAGGAGTGATTCTTGAGATGTGGTTTGTTAAAGGAAATAGGCCTCGAGTGCTATCCATAGACTCCAAACAGTGTCACAAGAATGAGCAAAAGACACGATTGTTATGGTAAGTATTGTGATGAGACAATAGTAGATTAATTTGCCCTATTTTTTCCATTCCAAAAAGTCTGTTGGAGGGGATGAAATGTCATCGATTGATGCATCGTGCTTAGATTGTAGAGTAATTGATAGAAGGATATTTTTTTGGGCCCGTGTTTCAGGGTTTGGATCCCCCGGCGACCACAACCTTGATAAGTATTGTCTCCTCTGGCCTCAGGTGAGTTTCTGGTACTCGACCTTGGCTCAATGGTGAGAGGCGTGCTGCTAGATAGCAACAAAACCCTGAGGTCTTAGGTTTGAGTACCAGAAACTCACCTGAGGCCAGAGGGGACAATACTGATTAAGGTTGTGGTCGCCGGAGGATCCAAGCCCTGGAACACAGGCCCAACATATTTGATTATATTTTACCACCCATTTTTAATGGATTTTGTTTGATATTTTACATTTGATAGTATATTTGGTACTTAATTTGCTCCAAGTGTGTTTACAGAGTATAATTGTCTTCATGAACTTAAAGGACAAGAATGTGAATGAAAACACTACTTAAAACAAAGAATCAAAAAATATCAAGGAATGCACAATTGTGTATATACCCATGCACATTCCCATAGCCGTGCACTTTCTCGATATCTAGAGAATTCATGCATCAAATTGTGCATCTCTCTAAAATCCTAAATTTCATTATAGAGAGACATTTTGGGAGGTGAATGAGGAGGCAGTCGATAAGAGTCATAAAGCAGATGTAAAGAGGTGATTCTAGACATGGAACTCGTTCTCTGGTGCAATTTTGATCCAGAGAAGCAAAGAATACAAAGAAATTATCGTCAGATCTATCGGAATACAAGATCATACCTCTACATCGCAAAAAAACTCAGTAGAAGACAATCAAGGAGATTTAGAATTATGAACCCTTTATTTTCTATTTGTTTTTCTTTTAGTATATGTTTGATTTTATATTCGATCATGTGTAACTAAAAGTTCAGTTATTATTTAGGTTAGATGAAACTTATGTTAATACTTTAATATGATTTGGTTCTTTTATTAATGCAATTGGTGGTTGCTTGATATATTGTGATCTAATTACACATTTAATTTATGTTATAGAGACTATTATATCATAATCTGATTTTATATGTAGAGATTGAAAACTCTTAATATGAATCGATCTCCTGTAATTAGAAGGAGTTGATTGCAACCCTAGAGATTAGATAACATAAATCTTTTAGATTAGGGTCAAACATAATAGATGGACTCATAAATCGATAATGCAATCCAATAAGATTTAATATGAGTGATTTAGTTAGAGACGTTAGGATTAATTATTAGTAGACTCAATTACAGCTATTAGCATATCATAGGAGTCTCCGCAATCCAATTTATCAACAAATTAATTGTATGATAAAAGATTAATTTGTTAAGGGTTTAAGGGGATTCAAACCTAGATACTAATTACTCGATATTGATAATTTCCTAGTGCTTCATAAATTCTTTGTTCAATTTTGTTACTTATTTTATTTTGTTTGTTTAGTTTTATTTTCATTATTAAAAATAATTGCATCTCTCTCATAGACATGAAATTATTTTTTATTATTAATAATAAAATTAAGATATATATATATATATATAACTACTTTCATTAATTAAAGAGAATATTAGATATTCATAACGTTTATATAAAGTTAAAAGATGGATTATAAAACACTTTAAACATTAAAGTAAGAATAGAGATCAGATAGCTTTTTTAGTAATAAAATTTTCATAAATAAAATATGAGTTTAGGTGCTACGAGAATGTGTAGTAATTTTGAACATAAATAGCTAGTTAATTTACTAATTAAAATGTTAGTTGATAGTTTAATTGAAAAATTATTTAGTAGGAGGTAAGCATGGGAAGTCATAGAGGAAAATACAGCCAGGCACCTTAAATTTGTACCATGAATTGCATTGCTACCTATCCGTAATTATAAGCAAAGTACATATTAGGAGTTTGTATTGGTTTATGATTTAGAGTCAATTAGTTAGTTATAATTATCATAGAGTCAATTAGTTAGTTATAATTATCATACTTATTTAATGACCTTATCTATCTTTTTCTTATTTATTTAATTAATTGATATATAAGATAAATTTGAAAAGATAAATGTTTAAAGGCATTCTCTTTTTATGCATATTTATTTAATTAATTAATATATAAGATAAAACTCAAGAGATAAACTTATATTGTAAAAGAAATTATGAGATTCACATTTCATTTATATACCATTTTTAAATTGTTTGTATTTTTTTATTAAGATTGGATATTTATAAAATACAAAAAGATTAGTCCATATTATGCTTCTTCTTTATGAAGGAAGTAGTGAATCTCATAAACTATGTAGGATATTTATTAGAGAACAAGTCCAATGAACTTACTCAACCTAATAATATTATTTGAACATTACTTGCATTTTTATAGAAATTCTTATTGTAATAATTGCATAAGTAATTATTTCACTTGAGATCTATTTTTTATTTGGAACATTAGTTGTATGTTTATAAAAATTCTCATTGTAATAATTATATAAATGATCTTTTAACTGGAGATTTTGAAAGCATTTCATATAAAGATTATTTTATTTTGATACTAATTATGACCTGCTTTTATCAAGGATAAATCAATCAACAGTCATTAAATATAGCATGAATTATATATGGAGATAGTTGAGTGGTTAACATATGATTTATCACCTTAAAGTAATTAAGATAATGTTTTGTTGTTTTTGATTAATATTGATTAAAAAAACAACTAGCTAAGTGGAATGATACTTTTAAACTAGTTTTAAAATATCATTAAGAGATTTAATTGCTAATAGTGGAAAGCCAATATGATTGGGAAAAAAACACTAATTATATGCTATATATCTAGTTGGAGCATTACATGTTCAAAATTGAATTATATAAGAAATTATGCATAGAAAGTTTAGTTAAGATCACTTTGATATTCTCAATATTTAAGTAATCATGATGCATTGTTAAATATCAAATTTGATTTATGTAAATAAATTATTTAATTAAGATAAATTAAAAGAGTTTAATTTATTAAAATTTAAAATATAATTTAAAGTTATAATTTATATCTATTACCAACATATTTATGAAACTAATGAGTTGCACATAAAGAATGGTTCGAAGGGAGAAAAAGGTAATTAAATGAAGTTAAACTTGTTCATAAAAGTTTGAGAAAATTTGAAGGTTAAATGTAATGTATTTAATAAATAAGGAACTAAATGGGATATTGAATTTAATTAGAATTAATTGTAAATCTAGTTTAAAATTAATTAAAATTATAATTTTATTTCAATTAAATTACCACAAGGTTCAAACCTATTATAAAATACATGGAGGATCTAAAGGTGGTAGTACTTCTGACTCACCCCTCTTTGCATCACTTACAGAGTTTTTTTAACTTATTCATGTAAATATTATTACAGGTAGACTTTAAAATGATTTTAAATTTTGAAAATTTAAACAAAAAAGTTTTATTTATATTCCACTAAGAGTGAAGCCAAATCTAAACCTAATTTTCTAATAATAGTGTCATAATCATCTTTAATTATGTAATTTACTTATTTGACTATTATTGATATTAAATTTTAGAATTGATTTTAGAATTATTACCAAAACCAATTACAATAAAATTAAGATCTAAAAATTCACTCATTTTAAAAAACTTAATAATACCAAATTGCATACAATCTAAAAAAAGAAAAAGGGTCAAATTAGACTCAAATATTTTTACCAAAATTTAATTTAAACCTAATGCTTTAACTTGTTCAAGAAATTTTCAAAATTTCCTAAACGTTTAAAAACAACCCTGGCTTAACATTTTTATTAATTCTCTGCTATAAAAAAAATACAATTTGTATATTTTATTAATTTTATGTGATCTCGTTACTATAATGAAAGTCATACTTATGAAGTGATGCCATTATCGGTCATTTCTACCTTTATGGTTATGTTTAAATCATACACACACACACACATATATACACATACACATACATGTACGTACACAACATCCTCTCAGCTCTCTTCATCCCCTTTTTTACATATAAAGAAACAAGTTTTTGTTCTTTGAAGCTGATCCAACAAATATGGATGCAAATGATGTGCCATCTTGCAAACCCATGTTTGGACATACCTAGTCATTTATGTAGTATTAGTTTCCTTTTTTGGTCATTTTGATCAAGTATAGTGAGCCCCAGCAGTGAACGAACTTGGAGAATATTATTCCCATTGTTAAGAATCATCATTTTCTCTTGTGCACACTTCTTGTCATTAATGCCTTAGTTATAGAGGTATAACAAATTCTCTTATTTTTCTGATACAAACCCTTTTAAGGTTACATTGTAGAGATCAAAGTTGTATGGTGAATCATGTGTTTAGGTTCTTCTAGTCTTCCTTGACGCTCTTTTTCCATCTTGGGGAACTATAATCATATCAACCACCCTCATTCTTGCCTTTAGTGAGGAATAATATATGTCAAATGCTTCAAGTTACTTTAAATTTCAGCAATAATATGTTTCTGATAAACTATAAAAGCAATACATCTTTCTTTGTAGATTATTGTTGAGATTTTTCTCTATAATTGTTGGGAATGTACAACTTAAATATATTCTTAAACTCTAAATTATAGTTGTCAAATTAATTGTTGAGATTTCTTCCTTTATTGTACATTATAACTAGTACGCCTCCAAGAAAGCAATAATGAACAAAATTATTTTTCCTTCTCATCGTTCAAGTTAGTATAAGAGCATACGAAACCTTTTAAAGATGAGTGAAAAATATGTTCCTATTGTTGTTTATTTTGAAGGAGTTTTTAATGCAGGCATCATTCTTCCTAAATCAAATTATGATGTTTGGTCACAACTGATGGAGATGCATATTGCTAAAAGGTGGAAACTCTCTTATATCTATAGAAAACAAAGCCACTTATAGAATTTGAAGATGTGTATAAGAAGTTGTATGATGAAAATTAAAAAGTTAAAAGATGGTTATTGATGTCTATGAGTTTAGAGATTATGAAGCGATACTTACAATTACCCATAGTCTATGAAATCTGAATCGCACTAGCAAAAGCCTTCTATAATGGAAGTGATGAATTGCAATTTTTTCCCCGAACCAAAAGGTGTTCACTAAAAAACAAAATGGAATACCTCTCATTGAATATTATGGAGAGTTAATTGAATTCTTTCATGAATTAGATCACTAAAATAAAATTGTCACAAAGCATCCTAAAGATGTTGAAGCATATCGAAAATTGATTGAATGAATGAGGGTGAATATATTCCTAGCAAGTTTAGATGATATTTTTGAACAAGTTCGTGGAGAGATTCTAAGGAAGGAATCAATTCTAACTCTAGAAGAATGTTATGCATTGATTTGGTGAGAGGCAATACATTGTGAAATGTTGAAAGGAGAATTTGAAAACATTAAAGACGTTGCTATGATGGTTGGAAACAAATCAAATGCAACCATTGGTAGTGAAAAGTCTACTTATAAATGCACTCATTGCAACCAAATTGGACATTCTAGAGATCGCTTTCATGAACTTACAAGATATCCAGATTGGTGGGACCATAATTGAGCACCCCAAAAGAATTATTTCAAAAAAACTCCAAATATTGTTATTGTCGAGAATAGCCTTATCTTGCATTATAATCTTTTGGCCTAAGTTTGAATCTTTAAGGACATCTAAACAAAGCAGATGATTGGTTGTGGTATTAAGAGAGGAAAGTATTATTTAGACCTAACGTTAAGGAGTTTAGACAATTGGCATCAATTTTTTTCATTGATGACTCAAGGGTAGAGAAAAATAAAGCTAAACTCTGACTATGGCAGCGACATTTGGAGCATACATCTTTTAGGTATCTCAAAAAATTATTTCCTAAATTTTTTGAAAATTTTGATGTCTCTAGGTTCCGTTGCGATGTTTGTGAACTTGCGAATTTTCATTGAAATTCATATATATCATTGCTAAATAAGAATCCCTTGACCTTTATGGTTATTCACTCTGATGTATAGGGTCTATCCAAAATTCTAACTTTAGATGGGTCTCGTTGTTTTGTTACTTTTAGTGATGATTGCACAAGGATGGCGTGGTTATGGGTAATGAAATCAAAGAGTGAAGTGAATTTATTATTCCATAATTTTCATAAGATTGTTCAAACTTAGTATAATGCATATGTTTGAGTTTTTCCTAGTGATAATGGTGGAGAATATCAAAGATTTGAATCGAAACATTACTTGGAAGCACAAGGTATTATGAATCAACTACTTGTGTGGACACACCCTAATAAAATTTGTTAGCCAAGAGGAAAATTTAGCATTCTTTAGAAGTTGGTCGTGCCTTATTAATTCAAGCTCATATGTCATTGACTTATTAAGGAGAAACTCTTTCTTCTGTTGTATATTTGATTAATCAAACTCCCTCCACTTTATTGAATTTCAACCATTAAAAGTCCTCATTAATGTTGTAGTTTCTCCACCAATACCAAATTTTCCACCTCATGCTTTTAGATATGTAGCGTTTGTCCATATCCATAAACATCATCACAACAAGCTAGCTCTACCAATCCTATGTTATGTTTTTCTTTGGTATGCAACAAACAAAAATGAGTATCAATTTTAGACTCTTGATTATGAACTTCAGAGGGAGTACAAAGGTGACTGACATTTTTTAGATGGTAATGCGTTAGTGATGGTGTTAATAATTAGTTGGAATATGAAGAGGAGGAAGAAGGGGCTATTAAACTGAAGGATATTGAGCAAGAAAGGACTACTGGAGAAGAGGATGTTGGTCCATTAAGTGTAAAAGTTGATACTCTCATTAATAAACCACGCCAATTGTTTAATAAGGATGTTCCTATTCCTAACTCTAAGCTACCCAAAAAACAACTACTAGAGTGTCTTACTAGAGGTAATCCTAAGCCTACATATGAACTTGAAATTTCAAGTAGATTTAAATACCATATAAGTCATTATGTGACAAATAATAATTTGTCATAATCAAATAAGTCATTTGTAAATCAATTATCTATTTTAGTTATCTTTAGTAGTGTGTAGGAAGCTTTAGAAGTTCAAGGTGGAGAGCTACAACGAATGAGGAAGTGAACTCTTCATAAAAATATAAAACTTGGAAGATTGTTGAATGCCTCCCAAGACAGAAGCTAGTTGGATATCGATGGGTTTACACTATAAAACACAATATAGATGGCATAGTTGAAAGGTTTAAAGTACGATTGGTGACAAAGGGGTATACCCAAACCTATAGGATTGATTACATACAGACATTTGCTCCCATACCTAAAATTAATATTGTTATAGTATTATTGCCCCTAGGTGCAAACTTATATTGAACTTTGCAACAATTTGATATAATGAATGCTTTTTACATTGTAACTTTTTAAAGAAATCTATATGAAACTTCCACCAAGTTGTATGGTAGGAGAATGACAGAGTAAAAAGGTTTGTAGATTGAAGAAATCATTTTAGGGGTTGAAGCATTCTCCAAGAGCATGGTTTGGAAGGTTTACAAGGTTTATGATAACTTTTGGATATCATTAAAGCAGTTCTGACTACACTTTATTCTTAAAAAGAAGGTAAGATAAAATCACAACTCTTATTATATAAATGGATGACATGGTGTGTAGCGCCCCCTCACCGTAGGGTACACATCGGGACGCCCGTGGGTCGTTCCGATACATATCCCAGAGCAAGGAAGTGCTACGATCACAAATGATCACTAAACACTCGCATGGCATCAATAAAATTTAAACCGCATCATGCAATTCACTGAAATTTAAAACCTAATAACAACTTTCATTTCATAAAATCAATCCAAAATATAGACCACTCTATCAGTCCCTTACAGTTACAATACAATAATCCAAACAGGGAAACTGATACAATCGCCTATACTAGGTCATCGTAAAAATATAAATATCGCTCCAGCTGACCAACCTATGATCCATCGCTGCACTTGATCACGAACGCTCACTGCAGAAATGTCTATCACGGGAGCTAGAGTCCTACTAACGCTGTCCTGAAAAATATATTGCAATGTTGGGTGAGTTTGCGAACTCA
>JANTNU010000003.1:15412146-15428325 GCA_024752395.1 Erythroxylum havanense
ACTAATTATGAATGCACTCACTACTCAAGCCATCCAAATTACCGATATGCCCTCACATCGGTAACGGGATGTTACATGGTGGCAACAAGAGATGATCCAAAAGAGAGGAAGACATTACAAGAATACTTGTCTAGAGAATTTGCAATGAAAGATCTTGGTTTCTTGAAGTATATTCTTAGGATTGAAGTTTCTAAATCGAAGAAAGGAATTTTTCTATCCCACAGAAAATAAGCATTAGACTTATCACAAGAAACTGGTATGTTAGCATATCAACCAACTAATACACCAGTTAAAGAAGGCTTGATGTTATCTGTAGAAGCAAACCAAATACTAGTTAATAAAGAAAGATATCAAAAACTTATAGGAAGGCTAATGTACTTGGCTCACACAAGACCTAACCTTGCTTATACTTTAACCATTATTAGTCAGTTTATGCGTGATCCAAGAGAACAACATATGATGACAGTTATAAGAATTTTGAGGTATCTTAAAATCTCCTCTAGGTAAAGGAATTTTGTTTACTAAAAATATAGATTGACAAAGTATAAATGTGTATACAAATGTTCATTAGGCTAGATCAATAGAAGATAGATGATCAATTTCTGGTACTTCATATTTGTTAGTGGTAACCTGTTTACATAGAGAAGTGAAAAATAAAATGTGGTCGCTCGCTCAAGTGCGGAAACTGAATTCAAAGGTATAACACTTGGTCTATGTAAAGCTTTGGGCCTCAGACTTTACATGATTTAGGTTATCCATTGAAGCAACCAATTAGTCCATATTGTGACAATAAATTTGCTTGTGATATAGCTCAAAATCTTGTCTAATATGATCAAACAAAACATGTTGAGGTTGATAGGTTCTTCATTAAGGAGAAGTTGGATGAAAAAATTATGGAGTTACCCAGGATTCAATATGAGGATCAATTGGTTGAAATTCTTACCAAAGTAGTTTTAAATCATATGTTCTAAAAATTTCTTGACAAATTGGGTATTCATGACATCTATGCACTAACTTAAAGGGGAGTGTTGAAATTTTTATTTATAATTGTTGGCATTGTACAGCTGTAAATGTATTCCTAGATTCCTAATTATAGATGTAGAATTAATTGTTGAGATTTCTTCCCTTATTGTACATTATAACTAGTATGCTTCCAATGCATAACAAGAGCCTTAGTTACTAACCCAGGATCATACGTAAAAGTGAATAAACGAAGAAAATGCAAAAAAATACCTAATTTGTTTTCCATATCTTCAAAGGAGCTTTTCAACACCGAAACCTTTGAGCTTTCTTGACCACCTTTTCAAAAGTTAATCAACCGGATGTTATTAATATCTTTTTATGTCTTTCTTAACATGTGAACCTCATAATAGGTCAGAGAATCCAAACTTTCACAACTTATTTTAGCATACAAAAATAGACCTTAGCAACTATATATAGTAACTATATTGGGCCTCCCCATCACAAACCTAATGTATGTTTGGCCCATACTAAATGTTAATGCTAAACTATCTGATATAATCCTTTTAGTTATTATTGTCTTCTTCCCTATTGCTTACACAATCAGTAAGGTAAATTCATACTTTGAAATTGAAGTTTAATGATTTTAGATTAAAGTATCTCTAACTAGTTGATTCATATATAATAATTGTCATATTGGATCTTGGTAACAAAAACACTTTGCACTTTTACGACGAGCAAAATTGAAAACCTTAAAGCTTGTTTGTTTCCATTTTTTCTATTTTTTTAATTTAGTATTAAAAAAAACCCTGTTTGTTTGAATTTTTTTTTTTGTTTTTGGTTTTGGCCTCTTCGAGTTTAGTTCATTTGTTGAGTAACTCCAGAGCAACTAATTTAAGTTTAGTTAATTTGTTGAGTAACTCAAGATCAAATAAATTTAAATCAAATACTAACCCACCAGAGAGATTAGAATCATCTTTTTGGAATAGTTGTGAGAGCTATTATTTTAAATAAAATAATGGAAGTAACCAAATAAATGATTAAAGTCATAACCTTATTCGGTTGTTATAACATATAACTTGTTACTTGTTTTTTTACATTTATATTTTGTTCTAAGTAAAAAATTATCTTTGTTTAATAAAGTTGATACCAAATGTTAGCAAACCATATTTCTTTGACATATGTTAGGTTTAAGAAGAGCTCTCATAGTTAGAAAGAAAAGTTGTGTGACGATTATACACTCATTACTATAAATTGTTATTAAGAATTTGGCTATAAAGTATTAAACCACTTAATTCAAACTTCAAACTTCAAACTTCAAACTAGACTATGCACCAATTATGCAATCATTACTGTTAATTCTTATTAAGAAATTGGTTATAAAGTATCAAACCCCTCAACTTCAAACTTCAAACTTCAAACTAGATCGGGCCTAACCTTTTTTGTTATCCCTAATTTATAATAATCAAAATGATTCTTTTATATGTTTCGTCATTTTTCTCCTAGCCTTCTACCATTTTACCCTAATTTTATGCATATTGCTACATCATTTTTGGGATGTGATAATTAATTAAAGTATATATTATTCAATAAGTTTATAACTAAATTAGATAATAGAAAGTTAAAATATGTCTAAAAAAATGGATATTATCTTTAAAGCCCCACTGAATAAAATGTTTGTTTTAATACATAGTTACATAAAAATGGTTCTCAAGATAAGTAATAAGAGTAAGATGAGGTTTGAAAGGTTCAAATCTCATAATAATACATCCAATTAGAATTATTGCCTTCATCAATACATTTGATGTATGATCAAAAGGTTATAAGAGACAAAAGATTCACTTTTATGATGAATTCAAAGAATTTGTATTTAGAGATTATTATGTATTTGTTATGTCAATAAGAAGGTTCCTTAGAGTATAATTACATTCTTTAGTAGGAGTATGTATGGCATATTACTCAAATGGAACAATAATTCATATTTTCAATTGTTAAATATATGATAGTTTAAGAATAACTCATATTAGATATGAAAAGGTAATAACTTAATTCTAGGAATTAGATATGTAAAGATGCGTACAAAAGTAGTTTACTTATTCTATTATAATTACAAAGATTCACTTTTACATTCTTTGATATTTATTAACTATTAGACATCTCAAATACTAAACATTTATTAGTACATTATCTTCACATGTAAGTTGATATTTTAGTTCAAGACCACATGGATATTAACTTTAATTTAACAAAAGTAAGTCTTAGTTAAGGTATATTTTACTTGGAACAATATTATTTTGAGTTGCAAAGGTTTTAATGTAGTATTAATTGCTAATTAAGTCATAATATTATGTCATTTATTAGAAATGATTATTTAAATCAAGAAGTTCTTTAATAACTTGGTTTAGTTCCTTACATTATTTAACTAGTAATGTATTGTAGAATATTAGAGCTATTAGGCAGATGAAAGAAGCTAAGATCTAATCAAAGATTTAAGTATGCATTTAGGTAATTTTTAATTATAATAATAATTGAGAGGAAAGTTGTGAGATTTAAGCAAATGCTCATAACAAAGAAGCTTATAAAAATTCTCTAACTAAACCAATATCCTAACAATAGCATGATCTTCATATGAAAATATTGTTTAAGATACTTAAGTGATTAGCTTAGTTTAAGTAGGGGATTTTTTTTTCATTTATGCCCTACAACTAGTCAGTTGGTTGTAATTTTAGTGACATATTTATTTAAGACATTCTTTATCTTATGCATATTTATTTAATTAACTGATATGTAAGATAAATTCCATGAGATAAATGCATATTGCAAGTAAAATTATGATGGGGTCATAATTATAAAATTAGAGATAAACTAAAGTAGTTTAAATTTTTTATTCCTAAATATTATTTAGAATTATACTTTATATCCATTTATAGTATATTTAAGTATCTAATGGGTCACACATAAAGAGTGACTAAAGAAAGAAAAAGATAATTTAATGAAGTTAGGTTTGATTGTAAAGTTTGATAAACTTTAAAGGTTAAATATGATATATTTAATAAATAAAGACCAATATAAAATATTAGATCTTAAATAAGCTTGATTAGTATTTAATTAGAATTAATTATAATTCTAATTAAATTTTGATTGAAATAAATACAAGATGTTATATCTTATTTGAGCGCAATTGATATTTGATTAGAATTAATTATAATTCAAATTCAAATTTAACTAAAATTAAAATTTTATTTCAATTAGATTATTAAAACATTCAAACCTTATTATAAATAGGCATAAAGTTAAAAATGCACTAATACTCTTGCTTACTCCTTTTTACATCACTTGTAGAGTTCTCTCAGTTTAGTTATGTAGATACTATTAAAGGTCAAACATGTCATATGCTATAGTGGTTTGGATGAAATGGTTTTAGAAATGATTTGATAAAAATTTCAAGAAAAAATATCAAACTGCACAATAAGATATGATTTACTTTTATATTTTATTATGTTAATGCATTAATCAATAAGATATAATTTACGTTTATATTATATCTTATTGTGTTCATGTACTAATTAATATTAATTTTTGATAAATTAAATAAAAAATTATTCTTATTTTATGTGTCCGGGATGGAGCCCACCTCGACTTTTCAATAGCTGTACATGCCAATCCATTACAAAAAGCTCAGTAACGTAACCCCATAACCCAAAAGCTGTGTCTATTTCTCCCATAAAAGAACCTTTTTGCAGGTAGGCTTCGTTTCCTCTTAAGGAACAAGAAAATGAGACATGTAACCTTGTTTAATAACATGATCACAAGAAGTCAATAATACTGGACCCTATAGTTCCTTACACTGAATAGAGTGGCCCAGTTTGAGGTGGGGCATTACTAAATTCTTAATTATGTATATGTACATAAAGGGAATTAAGCTTCGATTATTCACGATTGCAAGTTGCTGCTAGCACAAAGGCAAGATATCCAAGTCGCTTGGCTAAGTCGTCAGTCTAATGTCTTAGTCCATAAGTTAGCTCCCTTTTTTTTCCTTACTTTGGGTTATAAGGTCCTAAAAGCATAAGAGCTGAAGAATAATCATCTAATATATTAGGGATCAGAAATTACGAGTAAAAAAGTCTCCAAAAAAATCAAAGAGGACAAATAAACTCCACAGTCCACAGTAACAACTCTTACAGATATTCTAATAAATGCTCAAACATTAACGTTCTTCAAGGTGAAGGCCTATTGATAAAATATCAAGAATCATGATTACTTGTTTGATCTCTGCTTGCGCGGCCGTCTTAGCTCAGCCGGTAGAGCGCATGGCTTTTAACCATGTGGTCGTGGGTTCGATTCCCACAGACGGCGATCTCTACTTTTAAGCTATGTTTATTACATTTATTCATGAATTAATAAAACAAAAGGATAGATGGAATTGGTAGCACCACCAAAGCATATAGGCAACGAATTCTGAAAAATCTCTTCCAGTTAACATTCTTTTTTTAATATATTTTACATATTAAAATTCTGAAAAAAGTCATTAAAAATGGGAAAACAAAAATTGTAGTTGTATTCATTTTCTTATTAATTTCAACAATGCAAGCACAGTAATTAAAATCTAATTTGTGTTTTGGAAGTCTATATTTGAATGGATATCCGACGGAGCCTATGCATGATTCCATTTGTTGGCAAGGTATGTCCCCGTATCATTGCCCGTTGAAAACGACTGTGTTGGAGAATGAATTGTGATGAAAAAAAGCAAAGGTGTAATTGAGCGTTGGGGTAGGGATTTCAGGAATGACGAGTCTCTACCACGAGACATCCACGGTTGAAGGTATCAATCACGTCTATTTGCATATGGGGTAACGGTTGAAGTCATGTTTCCTGGAATCCAATTAGAGGCTGCAATCCATGAAATTGCAATTAAATGTGTAATCATAATTTCATCACATTATAAATGCATTAGGCCTTCATTCTGATCCTTATTTTATATGAGGACCTCAAAATTATAGCTTTATTAACGATTCAACGTGCAAGCAAACTCTTATACTAATCCCCGCTCGCACCGGATCAACCCGTAAGAGATAAAGTGTTAGTCAAACAGATTTTTTCATTCCAAAGATTCGAACTCGAGACCTCTAATTAAGGGATGAGAGTACTGAACCACTCTTACCAACTTATTTGGTTCCAAAATTATTTATTTTTGATGTTTTTATCGTTAACTAATACTATGTTAGAAATCCTAAATCAAAATCAATGTAAAGTTGAAATTGATATGCTGAATTCCCATAACGATGAGTCGAATATAAAAAGGCTTATCCGAGTTCCCAAAACAAATAAGAAAACCACAGGAATCCTCCAATTCCTATTGGCCTTTGGGGAAAGTGAGAAGCAGTCAACTTAAAGGAAGTCGAGTAAACCAAAACATAGCGACAGGAAAAAGAGGAAAATCGCTTACTTGGCAAAGAAAAAGCAAGCAGAGTAGGAGACAGTAGAGCACTATCTTTATAAGCAAATGTGGGGAATCAAATACAAGGAAAGATCGTAAAGGCCACATAAACGTGTGGCTCATAAACTTCCTCTCCTGTCTGATCTGGCATTAACCCACCATATGGACTCTCCCCTTCAGTTTTATATTTACTCTTCACTGACTTGAAAGTCTCTTCGCCTCTCTCCCCGTACCGAAGAGATGCATACGAAGACAAGACAATCTTAACTAAGACTTTAGCAACTCAGAAGACAGATAGAGAGAGGAACTGTGTGTGTGTATGGTTGTTTAGTATCCACCGTTGCCGAGAACTTGCAGGAAGAATAAGAGAGAATGTCGGATTTCAAAGACGGGGCGATAAAGCTATTTGGCAAGACCATTCCGATATTGTCACTCAACCAACAGGATGATGTGCGTCGAGATGAGAACGGTTGTTTCAACAATACGATTTGCTTAGGAGAGAACGTGTCTGAAAAGGAAGTGGAAGAGCGGGATGTTTGCAGGGTATGTAGTTGTGTCTGTTTCTGTGTGCTGCCTGAGATTTCATGCTTTCGAGTTGAAATATTTGCATGCTGCGTGCGGTTGTGAGGGCAACCATTTCTTGAAATGAAGAAGTTTTTGATGGTTCGACCTTAATTAGTTTATAATATTTCAAAATTTTGAGGAAATGAAACTATGGATGAGGCCATGGTAAACTCTTGACTCTTGAGAGCATGTTTAGTTGTTGCTCTTTCCTGCTGTGGTGATCGAAATATGTAACTTTCCAGTCAAGTTCATTCCTCGTTCTGTACTTTCCGGGTTAACCAAACTTCATGAAAGTCGCATCACGTCAACCGTCTAATCATAAACTAGAGTATTTTGGCCTTCCAATTGAAGCTTTACTTATTATACATTCAGCAGCAACTTTTCCTTTCAAATGCTCCAAGTTAGCATTCCTGGTGAAACTGCAGTGTTTTTTTTTTCAAAAATCTCACAGTTTGTTTTTAGACAGTCCAGTTTTCGAATAATATTTGGTAATAGATGCTTGAAGTCACTTTTCTTAATTCTGTGATTCTGGATAATAGTTTATGATAACTTCAAGATGTGTTCATCGTTTTGTCTTGGAGTTATTATATTCCGTTAAGTTCATAAGCTCCATACCTTTTCTGTGGCCTGATCTGTCTGCTTGCGGTTTTAGGAAAACGTTGGGATCACTCCACAGATTCTTTTGCTTAAGCGACCAATCGCTACAACTAACAATAAGATGGGAATTGCATACAAGTTTTTCACTGTTGGGATAATCTACAAACAGAGACCTGAAGAGAATTCATAACATTGTTCTTTTCCATTTTCCTATTTGAAAGAAAGGGTATTTTAAATGGTCTTGATCAGCTGATAACAATAATTAAGAAAAATTCATCATATTTCCGGACAGGAATATAACCTGGTTTTACATGAAAATTGAAAATTCAAGTTAATTTTGCAGTCTTCTATGTTTTTCAGTTCTTTTCTCATTGAAACTTTATTTTCGTACATTAGGAATCATCAGAGAAAGAAATCCAAGATGATAATCAGGAAGATGGTACCTTGAATTCGTTACCGAAGGACTCCAGAAAGCATACGGCGTCAGCAGGCACTACTGAGAACCCTAAGACCCCTTCAGTCGAAACAGACATTTCATTATTGAAACGCTCTGAAAAAGTTGAGGAATGTGAGACTTTAAAGAAGCCTGACAAAATACTTCCATGCCCTCGTTGTAATAGCACGGACACCAAGTTCTGTTACTACAACAATTACAACGTTAACCAGCCTCGTTATTTCTGCAAAAACTGTCAAAGATACTGGACTGCGGGGGGAGCCATGAGGAATGTTCCTGTAGGTGCTGGTAGGCGAAAGAACAAGAGTTCTTCTGCTTCGCATTATCGTCAAATAATGTTGTCAGATGGTTTCGAAACAGCGCAGGTCCAGACAATTGATGATGTACGTAACTCCTGCTGGGGAAACAATGGGACTGTTCCTACCTTTGGCTCTGATTCCCGTCTCTGCCAGTCTGTTGCTTCTATTTTGTGCCTATCGGAGCAGGCACCAAAGACTGGTCGAAACGGGTATCATAACACTGGTAAAAATAGTTTCCTTGTTTCTTGTGGAGTTGCAGCAGATATTGGAGACGATCATTCAAGTGGATCGTCTTGGATAGCCTCGAATTCATCAGATCGAGGAAGTAATGGTGTTTCACTAGAAGCAAATGTCAGGAACTTTCAAGGCTTTCCCACTCAAGTATCATGTTCCTCATACCTTCCATGGAACCTCGTAAAGCCTCAAACTTCTCTAAGCTCTTCAGGATTTCCAGTGCCATTTTTCCCAGAACCAACTTACTGGGGCTGCTCTCTTTCGAATCATCGGAATGTTCCCTCGCGTCTTTCCCTGCCGCAATCTTATCCACCAAGCACTAGTCCCACTTCTCCACTGGGAAAACATTCAAGAGATGGTAGCATACTTAACTCATATCACTCAGAACATTCCTCGGGAACAAGTAAAAGTTCAGACAGAAGTGTTGTGGCTGCAAAGACTTTGAGGATTGATGATCCAAATGAAGCTGCGAAGAGCTCTATATGGGCAACACTTGGTATTAAGAATGAAAGGTCTAATTTTATCAATGGGGGAGACCTGTTTAAGGGCTTCCAATCAAAAACTGAAAGACCAGGCTTGAAAGGGTCAGAGACTTCTTCTGCGTTGCTAGCCAACCCTGCAGCTTTGTCTCGGTCCGTGAACTTCCAAGAGATCACCTAAGAGAAATGTCTGCGCATGCACTAGCACTCAACGTGATTGGGAAACAGAGAATTGAGGTGTTAACCTATTTTCACGTTGTTGGAGAGCAGAGCTATCTATCTTCTAGTTATGTCAACATACCTACTTTTTAATCTCTATGTTAAACCTGACGTAGAGTTTTCTTACTTTTCTTACGGTAACGTGTACATATATCATGGTAATTGGCTATACGTACTTACAATATTTTGAAACCCGGATCGGTCATCGAATCGGAGGTTTTATTGATCACCAGTTTGATCGGTTCAACTAGTTCAACCATCGGTCGAACCGGTGTGATGTCATATTTATACAATAATTATATTTAATTATATATATAATATTAATAATATTAAAAAATACAAAAATACAAAAAAATTAAAAAAATTAAAAATAAAAATTTTATTGAACCAATGGTCGGACCGGTCCGGTTTAATCGGTCCGACCGATCAATTGATCAGTTTTGACCCGTTTCTATTGGTTCAATTGAAAACTGATTTTTAAGAGTGAACCGGACCGGATAGCCGACCGGTCACCGGTCAAACCGGTCGGACCGGCCGATCCGGTCCGATTTTCAAAACAGAGCGTACCTGAAAACAAGAGAGATTCTTGGGCGTAATAAGATTCAAGTGTATAGAATAAAAAAATAATGGTAAATCTTGCACAACGACCTTTATTAGGTGACAAAATATGATTTGGATAAAGCAGAATCTTGCCCTGATTTCCTTGCGATATACATGTTTGTATAAGGTTCCTTCTCATAATTATCATCACCTAAATCTAAAATAAAACAAAGGAGTCCATGTGGTTCCCCTTCCCCTCCAAGTGCAATCCGACTACATATATCCCATGTACTTGGATGCGTTTTGCATACAAGGGCCGGGCGCAGTAACATGACATTGGCATCATTTTATGAAGCAAATTTAGTGGAAGGATTTTGTAGCTCGGCCCAAGTATGCAATTTCTATTGTTACTTGTAGGGATAATGGTAATGGAGAGTTGAGGCATGGTGGAACTTGATGTGGAGAAGGTGGCAGCTTAAAATTATTGGAAAAAGTACCTCCAGGCCCACATATAAACTTCAATTTCATGCATACATGTTTCTCTTTCAAGCCTCATTGAATCCAGATAACCAACACGAGGGCAAAAGAATTTCTTAGCCTGGCCTTTTCTCAATTACTTTTTCAACTCTCTCTTTGTATAGAAGCGAAGCAAAATATATCCTTAAATGTTACTGCCATCTGTATTGTCAACTTGATATCTAGCTTTTTTTCTATTTTCTGTTGATAGATCAATCTAAACCAGCTGAGTTATATATATATATACTGAAAGCGTGATAACGAAACATTCAGACGCTTCACTGTTGATGTTAAGACTAGGAGGCCATAGTTTCTGCAAAACTTTGAGTTGTTTTGGGACCCAAGCCATGTGCGCTATCCTCTCTAAAAGATTAGGCCACACAAATATTTTATTTCTTTTCCAATTTCTTTATCCTCTTTTTTGCTTTTTTATACGGAGATATATTCTTCTTCTCGTACTTCTTCTGCTTGTTTATCTTTTCTCCGATATGAATGTCCTCATCTCAGCATTATCACTACTACGAGTGTCTGTGACAAAAGCAAATGGTGGTGTTTTTGACAGGAACATTTCAAGCAAGACCCACCACATCCCTGCAATTTAAGTATTTTCTTTTCCATCCTTAAGCGTTAAGTCATGATTTGGGCACTTATAGAACTTTTATTCTTTCTTGCATATCAAATTCCAACTTTGCATGATTGAATCCCTTCATCAAATCTCTTCTCAATCTTGTGATCCTTCCTTTATGAACATTTCCTTTGTTACTTGTTAACATCAACTCTTTAAGTAGTCTTCAGTTGGTTTGTACTAAGTTACCTTATGTTACATGTGGAAACCATTAATTTGATGCACTATGGAATGCCCTCTAAAACTCCCTTTTCCAAACCATATGTTTTGATGCTTCAATTACAGATCAAGCTGAACCTCATGTACATCCTTTTAACCAATATCTATATATTTTACCTTACTTTATAAAGCAAATGGGCTTCAAGGTCAAGCTTCACCACTTTCACTAGTTCTTGGAATGAAAAACTAAATTCTTCAGGGATTACATCATTTAACTGTGCTAGTTAATTTAGGTTAAGGACCAGAATTGGATGTAGAGAGACGAAGTTCTCTGCCAATGAACTTTTAGATCAATTGTTCATTTTATAAGCAAATGGGAGATTTTGTGATTTAGAAATGAAGAAAATATGAACATCTCAAGTATTTTCATTTCAATTTAGGAAGAGACTTGAAGCTATTTAATAATAAATAAAAAATATGATCAATATTATACACACACACATTACTTGGAGGAAGGAGTACCCTTCACACTAATCCACAAGGATAAGAAAAGGATGGCCAAAATATTGGTGACATTGGAATTAGAAATCGAAGCTCCCCACAATCATCTTATCTTCATAATTATTTGATTAATAATTGAAAGTAATGTGCTTAAAAAATGAATTAGGAGAAAGAGGTTCTTTACAATGTGAAAGTTGGGTTGTTAGGAGACAAGAGAAAAAATTGTTAAAACGCAACTCTTTGGATTCAACATAAAGGTAAATTAATACTTCGGATTGGTGAAGATCAAGTGGAGTTCACTATGAACAATGCCTTGAAAATTTCGAAAGAAAGCAAGGCTTACATGAAAATTAATGTCATGGACGAAAGTATTCAAGAGCAAGAAGAGCGCTACTTTGAAGAAATTAAATTTGTGGAAGTCGAGATAGACAATTTAGTTCCAGTAGATTCCAATTCATCACCACCTTCCTTCAAAACAGCCTTGTTAAAATCTTCTAATGTTTCCTTTTGTTGGCTTGGAGTTGATTTTTCCTCCCTCGGATTGTCATTTGTACCCATTGTGGCTTCGGTTTCTATAGGAATCTTCTCTTGATGCCCTGCTCCTTGCACTGTCTCCTCCTTATCCTTTAAAGCTTCTACCTCCATATGTTTAATTCCTATCACTTCCTAATAGTCACCTTTAATGAATAGCTTACCTATCGGTTTCCATTCCTTGCCTTGTGCTTTAAGGAAAGGTTTCCATTGGTAAGTCACCATAACACGATCTTCTCTTAGTGAATTTTCATCTGCTAATTGGAGGATAGGAATACTATCCTTCAATTCCTTAGTCAAATCCATACTCATCCATAATCGTGCAAATCCAACTTGCTTCTTCAATGCTGTATTTTTGTCCATGCAAATTGGTTTGCCCAAGTAGCTTGCAAGCATACTTAAACCTTTAGTAGTCTAGTACTCCAAAGGGATATTGTGAATGTTGACCCATAGAGGGATGTTCTTCAATCTAATTCTCAAGCTCCATACCCAGTTGCCAAGTTTGTAAAAATAGGGGAAGTTAGGAAACATGCCAGGGACCACCCTCTTCAATGACCTTTTGGGATTCCGATTTGAAAGAAAAGGTGAATATAATGTTGTCTTCTTCCGTAAGCATGACCTCCATAAGTCCTCTTCCTTTCCAATTCCTTATGGCCCATGCTTGTATGATTAAAAAAGTTGGTCTTTTCTTAATGAAAAAACCCACTAGGATAGCTTCCCAAGTTTTAGCTCCTTGCTGTAAATCCTCTAGGCTAGGAGTCACCATTATTTTCCCATCCTTCTCAATAGGAGGGCTGTAAATCAAGGAGAAATCTGAGTTGTCCCCAACAACTTGTTTTTAAGTTTTCCTAGCACCTCTTGCATTGTCCTCAACTGTAAGGTTAGCTCCTTCTAGAACAGCAGTAACCATTGCAAGGTAGGGTTTGCTTTTTAGGAGGTTGAGGGGGACGAGGAAAGATCAGTAGGTTTAGGTGGGAAGATAAGAGTGGTTTTGGGAATAGGGTTAGGGCTAGGGTTTGGGGTGGGGTTGTGAGGGGTTTATGAAGATTTCTGGTGGAGTAACAGTAATGGAAGTTTGAATCCATGTTGGTTGTGTTGAGATATCTTTGTTTGTGTTACTATTTTGCAAGTTTTGGATAATTTGGGAGATGGAAGGAGGAAAAAGGCAAGGAAGGAAAGAGTAGGAAGTTCCAAGTTTGAAAGTTTTGAAGATGGCTAGAGTAAGTGGTGAGGCTGTTGAAGGTTTACAATAAGGCAGTGCTGGTTGGTGGCAGCAGGCGGGTGGCTGGTGCGATTGAGGGAGGTTGGAAGCTAAGCCATGGTGTCTGGAAAGGGTTTTGTTCTATATGTTGTAACTTAAATTTTATTTTAAACCATAAGGGTTAAAATGTGCCTTTAATCTAGATTTTTCAAAAAGCATAAGGGCCTTCCATGAGGATTTTTGCAACATAAAATGTTTTAATAGAATTAATTAATCCACGTAGGATCTTTAACACTCAAATAAATTCCTTTAATTAAAAAAATTAAGAAACATATTATGCTTTTATATAAAACTATAAAATTCATATTACTTTATTTAATTGTTTTGAAATATACTTACGAAAATAATATTAGATATCCTTTCAACAAAAACCTTATTATTATTATTATTATTATTATTATTATTATTATTATTATTATTATTATTATTATTATTCATCATCATAATCATAATTATAATCATAATCATCATTTATGACGACGACGACGATAATAATATTAATAAAAATAGCAACAATAATAATCATAATCATAACAATAATAATCATAACAACTTGAGAAATTTCCTCTAAAGCAAGAATTTTAATCTACAAATGTACCATAAACATAACATAGAAATAGCATATCCTCTTAAAATACAAATGACAACAAAGAAATCAACTTGAATGACATTAAAAACATTACGTATCAAAATAATTATACAGATAGTTACTTATAAATCATAGGATATTAACTTACAAGAATAGAGAAAATGCTAAAAAGATAGCTAATAGATCTCCCATGCTTAGACCTTATGAAATTTCTTCCTATAATTCTCACCAATGTAGAAAAAAAAAATTGAAGAGTTTCTCGTAGCTATACAAGACTAGTTAAATTTAATAAATGAAAACATCTTTCAAACTTTAAATGCTTATTCATCACAAAAGTTAAATATATTATCACAATGGAAACTAATATTCCTATATAAACTAGGATCTAAGCTAGAATGAAGTAGCACTTCATAAGAATCTAATTCAAAATTACTAATATGATAAAACAGTATGGTAATTCATAAACCAATAATTTTCCACAACCTTCTCTTTTATTAGATAAATGATACTAAAAAAACTCTCAAAAATCATATTTTCGTAAGATAAATACTCTTAATTATATTATTAATATACTACAACAAATAAAACATAATTTGTTTATAAGTTGATTATAGATGACATGATTGAATATAGCATATTAAATACATTACAACAAATGACAAGGACTATCAATGTTGATAGAATACAATTTGGAATGTTTGATCATGCTGTAACATATTTATTAATAATAGATTTTCAAGGTAATTAAAAAATTTGTAGGGTAATTGAATCACAATGATATGATATCTTAAAAGAACCTGGAATCAATTGAGTAAATATTTACATGAAAATAGTGAAATCATAAAATATATCATACCGACCCTGTTCTTAAAATAGGACCATCTCATCTTATGGAAATAAATGTCATATTATTATCAAATTTAAGATATAAAAAGCTATTTGATTTTAAATGTTATAATGATATATTTCACACAAGAGTTATGTTAAGAAAAGATTTTAATCAATCCTTTCGAATTTTAATTCTTGAATGCATTTCTCCTGTTATTTGGAGGAGAAGATAGAAAAAAAAAAGAGAAAATTATAATGATCATTTAACATTATAATAAATTAACTTATTAAGAATTAATAAGTTTTACAAAAACAAAAGGCTTTAATCTTGTCAAAATAGCAAACTAAAAAAAGAAAGAAAAATATGAAATGATTAAAATCAAAAGGGAATTAACATTTTTTGTCAAATAAAATGGACTATTTGAAAAAAGATTGTGTTTTAAAATTTGATAAACAATTACAAAATGAGAATATAAACCAAATGGTTAAACATTTGCAAATATTTATTACCTTAAATTTGGGTCGGTTAAATTACTAGAGCTCCTTACCATAAATTAATATGAGCCCAGATGGAACCTTTTAGAAGCCCTGAGCTAGAGCACATCACCGTTTAAAGCTACAGTATCTCATACAGATGTGGTTCAGTGTTCTCGTACCAGTCAACGATATGCTACATTTCTCTCTCAGGTGATCATTGTGAGCAATCGAGCTCTGGTGGTCATTGACAAACAGATTGAGGGCATATATCAAATTATGCCCTCAATCTGATGATTTTTTAATTTATGCAGTGAAATTAAAAAATCATCCCCTTAAGATGTTTAGCAATCGAGCTCTGGTGGTCATTGACAAACAGATTGAGGGCATATATAAAATTATGTTAAAATAGTACATATGGCAAACTATGAAGCAATCAGGGAGTGGTGCCTAGAATTTAATATAATAAATATATACAACTGGATAATTAAGAACATATTTTAAATTTTGTTCTGTATCAGTTAGTACTGTCGTATCGGTCACAAAGTAGAGTGTTTATATACTGGATGTAAATACCAGTATTTGCAGACCAATATTTATAATACCAGCAATATATCAACCGGTACAGAAAATCTTGAAAAATATTGGAACTTAATAGCAAATTTTTTTAAAATTTTTCCTTCAGTCCCCTCTCCTTTTTTCTTTTTTTCGAAAATTTTTAATTAGTTATTTAGTTCAACTTTTATTGTGATTTTTTTAAATAAAATAAATATTTTTATTACTAATAATAGATATACATTAAATAAAACTTAAAAATAAATTATTTTAATCTTTTATATAGTATTTATTAATAAAGTATTAATAAAAATATTTTATTTTTAAAATAAATTATTTAAATATTAATATTTAAAA
>JANTNU010000003.1:15437447-15458763 GCA_024752395.1 Erythroxylum havanense
ATTATCAAACTCAATTTCAATTGCACAAACTCAAATAGTCAAATTCAATCTCATTCACAATAATTCAACAATTCAATATTAATTTCATAAATCTACTAAAAGACTAAATCACAATCACCAATTCACCATTTCAAACTTAATTTCTAATCGGACCAACAATGACCAATCACCAATCAATTTCAATTTCACACATTCGGTTCAACTTCCACAAGGCAAAATGAAAAAAGTCATAAAATTCAAATTCAATTTCAATTTCAATTTCGGTTCAACTTCACTTCAACAACCGAAATGAAAAAAAATCAAACCTTCACTTCAACAACCAAAATCAGCTTCAAGCCTTCAACATTCACACATTCAGACATTCCCATTTTTTTTGGCTCATTCCCAGCCGAAACCAACCTCTAGGATTTTCCCCAAATTCACCATCATCCAACAACAACACAATCACAGAAGCAATTAATTTCAAAATTTCATGAAAAATGAAACACAAAATAAAAAACATACACCCAAAACAATCGGGTCTTCGGTGAGGGTCGTGTGGCCTGTCCGTCTGAGGCTCTGACCTACGGTGGTACACGGCGTCGAAGGCACAGATATGGTGAGGAGGACGGAGGAGAAGGCGGTGAGGAGCGGCGAGGAGACCGATCCATCGAAACCTCGAAGGGAGAAACATCGAAGACTTGAAGGAGGAGTAGTGGAAGACTGAAGAACTGGACGAGACGTTGACGGCGAGGCGAGACACCGAGAGAGACACCGAAGAAGAGAGGAGGTGTGCGGCGTGGGAGAGAGGAGTCCGAAGAAGAATCCAGAAGCAGGGGTGAGGAAGGGGGGGGGGGTTGTTTTAGGTTAAAACTTTCTGGAAATTGCAAGTTAGTCCTTGCAATTTTCGAAATTTTCGGTATTGGTCGGAATTGAAGGTTCCTACCGGTACCATCCGGTAAACACCGGTACCGACCGGTATTTGATCCTGGTACCGACGTCTATCATTTTATACCGTTTTCCTGTTGGTATCGATCGGTACGGTACGAAATCTGTTACTTTGGTTATTACTGCTTACCTCTTTTATAATTATGCATTAATTAAATTTTTATGAATCTAATTTATAGAATAGATGAATGCTTATAAAATAAAATAGGCACGAAATGATAATAATAATAATTAAAAAAAGGAAGTCATCTGTTCCCTAAATGTAGGTGCTGCCCCACAATAAAAAGAGAGTTGAAACCCTCCAAAAGTTGATGAGATGGATTAGTTAGAGGGTAAGTAGGACAAATCGGGATGGGCCTCGTAGTAACAGGAAGGGCTAATCAGATACTATCTTAGCTGATAAAACTTATCCCACCATATTGGGAATACTTTGAGAGAAAGGACAAGACTCGCTTGGTCTCTAACTTTTCAGACACCTCGTGGAAACACAGACTAGAAATGTGCGTGCAACCTAATCATCCGATGCTTAGTCAGTCTTTGAGGTCTGGTCTGTGCCAGCTTGTTCTATCCTCATCTTAATTTTCTCCCCACGTGTTGACTGTTGAGCCCTTGCACCTTTCGTAAACGCCTGTTCTTTGCCTGGGCCTCTGTTTTCAATTATTGTCAACCCTGACTATCAGACTTAGGATGCCCTCCCTTGCCCTAGCTAGTTCATTTCTTTTTGTCGTTTGACCAGGCTCTCCTTTTTGCGCGTGCATCTGACGCGTTAATAAAGACACACGGACAGAGAGCACAATTGAATTCTGTCCGATTTGTTATTTGGGGATAACACACTAAAATAGGGTTTGTTAGTTACCCTGCTTAGTGATTGGCCACCAAACATCGATCAGTATTGGCTTATAAGCAACCAGACAAGGAGAGTTGATTATTAATATTTTTGCATACTAAAGCAAAAGGGTTATTTTGATTTCAAGTGCCAAATTGTGATACTGTTAGAAGAATTTCTAAATGAACATATACTGAATTGAAGTAATGCTGACTATGCCATTAATTAATACTACGTGACAATGATTAGAATAAGTGAGCCATAAAATAGATCAACCTAAGTTATTCAACAATTTCCACTCTCATTATATCTATTTTTATGTAAAGATAAGCTCTTGTATTGGCATTTAATTAAAATTAGAACTTAATATGATTATTATTTTAATGGTATACATGATCATTAGGATTAATATTGACTTGAACGTTTTTCTTATAAGAGAACTATTCTTGTAGAAAAGATCACAGCTAGCGTTGCTGTCATCAAACTAGTAATTGATGATTGGTTGCAATCTAGGCCTTGAGCAGCACGGATGCAGACACATATATAGTGTGTGATCATGATGTAGCAACAGGCCATAAGGTCCGATGAATGGACTGCATCAAACAGAGACGCTAGGTGACTTATGTGAAGGTTTAGATGGAAAATGTTGTTGAATTAGCCAACCAAGAAACAAAAATTGTATCCAGGACGTGGTGGAGAGCGTCCTATGTTAACGCAGGGGTGTTAAAGTTTGTTATCGAGGAGGAGAAAATGTCCCCTCAACAACACAACCTCATGTGCGTTTGGAGTTTGGTTAAATTGAACATGTGAAACAACGAAACATGCTTTTGGAAGGACTCGCGTAAGGTTGGCTAGGGCAATCGATAGCACCAAGGAAGGAAGCTGTTATGAAAATGCATGAAAAGATTTATGATGGCCCACCATGCAAACAGTAGGGCTGATCCGTAAGCTTCTGTTGGGGCCTGTTCTCTTGGAACCATATGGAAAGGTATGCTACGTGGTGTCGTTGGATTTGTTGTAGCCTTGTAGGGTACTCTCCATCCCATAACTCCCAAGAACAAGACAAAATATAAGCAAGTGAAAATGGGCACTTGGCAAGTGGAAATGTTGAGATGATGAGAGAATTTACGTTTCTAAGTACGTGTGTTTGATATATATTTGCGGCAGGCATGCAACTAAGTCAGTTAGCTTTGTCTCAGTGCACAAGAACAACTATGTACAAGATTATCTGCTGTTTTTTAGCTTTTTGATAACCTTACAAAGCTATTGATATATTTAGTGAATGGCTTATTAGTTATCTTATTTAATTTTAATAAATTAATTTTTAAAAGTTTCATAAGGAGAATTTTTGAAGTTAATTATTTATTTAACAATAATATTGCTCTCCACTTTGCCCTTTATTTTTGCTCGGTGTATTTTAAAGTTGGCTTTTTTTGATCATATAATTATGTCGTAAAGTTTGGAAGAATATAATAAAAAAGTTAATTAAATTTTTTAATCTTTATTAATTTTATAATACCATAATATTAAGTTTTTGAACATAAAGAGTCAATCAAATTAATATTTTTAGTATATAATTACTATATATCGTATTTGTGTCATACTATAATTATAGATATTTTTAATTTATTAAATAATAAAATCCATGCATATTATATGAAAAATAATAATATGATGTAGCTTGTTATATTATTCATATTAATAAAGAATTTAACGTTAGATTATTATTATTATTATTATTATTATTATTATTATTATTATTATTATTATTATTATGATTATGTTTTTTATTAAAGTTAGAAAATTAATTTTTAAAAAACTAAATATCTAAATTTAAATTCTTATAAGAATATTCAACAAAATACTAAAAAATATAATATTCATGCTTTTATAATTTTTTAAAAAATCATGCCCTCATAAGTCATTTTACACTTCAACAGCTAATACTAAATAGTTAATTTTATCAAATATCTTTAATAAATCGTTGATATTATCCGCTAGTCAAATCAGTTGATATAATCAGCTATCAGCTAACCGTTAGTAGAATAAACTAACAGCTAATGCGATCTGTTATTTGCCAAATAGGGCCAATAACTCTTTGTCATGCTATGTGAGACGTGACACTAACTAACGATTAATGTAAGGCCAATCCTCTGAGGTAAGCTCCCTATGGTTCAAATAACTAAACAAATTAAATCTTAATATTGTTATTAAATTTTAATTTAAACTCAAATATTTCAATATATTATAAAATTCTAACATTTTATAAATATTCAATATTGATCTTAACTTAATTTTTCTATCACAATTCTAAAAAAATATTTGCTATTTTATGGTTCCTATATATATGTTATACATATATAACAAGTCAGACTTGAAAATTAAAAAAAAAATCTCTCTCTCTCTCTCACACACACACACTCTTTCTTTCTCTTTAATTTCTCTACTTACTCTCATGATATTTGACAACTTTGCAAACAATCATAATATTATTACTTGCTTTTAACATAATATTATTACTTGCTTTTAACAATAATAATAGTATTGCTTTTATTAATTTTGTTTGAGGCTGTGTACTCCTTCGTTCCTATTTTGTATTTTATTCAACTTTTTGAATTCTTATGGAACTTTATATTTTATTTCAAGTTTGAACTCCGTGTTTCATCACCAGAACAATGTTGCTACAAAGATGCATGCAAAATCATATGAATCCAATATCGAGCTATCACTTGGTATTAGAACAATAGTCGAACTTAAAACCTGCAATCACTGAAACAACTTTATTAGTCATTATTAAGAAGTTTGTTGTTATATTAGTGCATGAGTTTATTTATGAAATTAGAGACAAGAAGTTATACGGAGGATGATTTTAAGCTTCTATTGTAGATTTCTTTAAATAAAGTTAGACTTTAGAGATAGGGATTAACAAAAATTCAAATACATTCCTTATTCTTAGGCATGAATAACAACTCCTTAATCTTAAAAAGACAAATAAAGTCATTGTAAAGATAAAACATAAAAATATTCTAATCCAATTTGCAAATACTTAGGCACGTTTTCAACACTCCTACTTGCCTAAATAGCTGCATACTTCTAATTTGCTTTTCAATTCTTCAAATTTGGCCTTTGGAAGTGCCTTTGTTAGAAATTCTACACTTTGATCATCGGTTGTACAATAAAATAAATATATTTCACCATCTTTCTAAACTTCCCTTTAAAAAACAACTTAATCTTAAAATGCTTAGTCTTGCCATGAAAAGCAGTTGTTTGAGATTGAAATGACAACTTGATTATCAACAAAAATCAGATTTGACTCATTTTGCTCCATATGTAAATCTATAAGGATACTTTTGAGCTAAATTGCTTGATTTATAGTAGTAGTAGCTGCCACATATTCTGTCTCAGTTATGCTTTGAGCCACAACATCTTGTTTCTTTGAACACTATGAAAACACCCCTGAGCCAAAGCTAAAACAATGACCTGTTGTACTCCTCATATCATCAACTGAACCTTCCCAATCACTATCAGAATATCTATGTAGTTTGAAATTCTAATTGTGAGTGTATTTAATTCCATATTCTGCAGTACCTTTGACATATCTTACAAATTTTTTTGGCAACTTAAAGATGCACTTCACTAGCATAATGCATAAATCTTGAAAGCATACTTATTTCAAACATAATATCAGGTCTTGTTGTAGTAAGATACATTAAGCAACTAATTAGGTTTTTGTAATGATGTTCATTCACCTTATCAGCTCCATCATTTTTGTTGAGCTTTTCCTTTTGGTTTATTGGAGCAGTAATGATTTTACAATACTCTATATAATTTTTTTAATTATTTCTCCTTCGTAATTTCTTTGGCATATGAAGAGTCCATCTTTATCTTACTTCACCTCATTCCTAGAAAAAAAGTCATTAAGCCAAGGTCAATCATCTTAAATACTTTGAGAATTTCTTCTTTAAAATTTCTTCTTTAAACTTCTTTATTAGCTTCTCATCATTTCTTTTTATAAGTAGATCATCAACACAAACAGAAACTATGATTAATTTAGCTTTTGTTTGCTTCACATATAATGTGGCTTCATTTATACTTTTAATGAATTCAAGGTTTTGAAGATGATCATCAATTCTGATGTACCAATCTCTAGGGGCCTATTTAAGACCATACAAGGTCTTATTTTAGCTTGTAGACCTTCTCCTTCTGTCCTTTGACTTGAAATCCTTCTGACTATTCCAAAAATATCATATTTTGCAAATGACCATTTAATGAAGCAGATTTTACATCTAAATGGTAAACTTTCCATCCTTTATGTGTAGTCAAGGCTAGCAACATTCTAAACATATTAAGGTATACAATTGGAGCAAATTTTTTTTCAAAATTTACTCTAATTACTTGAGCATATCCCTTCACCACTAATTTGGCCTTGTATTTATTTATAAAACCATTTCCATTAAGTTTGGTTCTATAAACCTATTTAACTCCTATGAGTTGTTTAAGTTATGGTTTGTCTACGAAATTCCATGTGTCATTTTTTTTCAATCACCCTAAGCTCTTCTTTTATAGTGTCTATCCACTTGTCATCCGTCTCAGCTTCTTTAAATTCTGCAAGTACTAGCTAAGACAACAACATTGCTTCTTTTATAAATTTCAGATAAGGGTTTTGTATCTTTGGTCGGTATGTCATATATAAAATCATCAAAGTGTTCCAGAACTTCTAAAAAAATGTTTTTTTAGTTGGCTTCTCCCAGCTCCATTGTTTTGTCCTCCATGAGTTTAACATCTCTGCTTATAAGAAATTTTCTAATTTGTGGTCGAAAATTTCTATAAGCTTTAAAAATGTTATTGTAACCAATGAAAAAACATGGTTCATCCTTTTTATCAAATTTGTCTCTTTTAACATCTGACACATAATAAATATAAACATAACAAAAAATACAAAGGTTTTGAAAATTTGACTTGTAACCAAACTAGGCTTCAAATGGAGTTTTTTTAGATAAAACTCTGGTTGGCAACCTATTAAGTAAAAATACAGCAGTGTTTGCAGCCTCTATCTATAGTTTCTTTGGTAGTTCCTTTTCATGCAAAATACACCTTGTCATTTCCATAACACTTCGATTTTTCTCTCATTTACACCATTCTATTGTGGGGTGTAAGGTGCAATAAGTTGATATTCAACAACTGTCACCAAGGCATGCTTCTGCATATAAAGAAGCCTAGTGTTATATTCCTAACTCCAGACTAGGGGTCTTGCGAGTAGGTGAACAAAACCAGAGGAACTTGCGACGTAGGCAAGGGATGGGAAAAGTATCAGCAAGGATCTCGAGAGTAGGTGAGATTTGATACTTGTGGGTACATGTAGGTGGAAATCTTCAATAGGACATGAGATTTGGATGCAATGCTGCACAAAGTTAACGAACTAAGTCAAGTGAGACTTGAGGGTGCACGAGAATGCACTAAGGCATGCGAGTGCGACAAGGCACTTAAGCACTTAACTTCGGTAAGACAAGTTGAAAGTATGTAAAATATGCGAGGTTTTATTCTAACTCAGATTGTGACTTGTATTTAGTTATGGACCAACGAGACTGCACCATGAGAGAGCTTGATCATGGAAGACGGACTTGTCGATGGACGTGCATTGATGGACCTTTGTGCGGATAGGCCTTGGTGACTTAGAAAACACATTAGCAGTGATGTGACAACTGTAGGTGATGTGACACATGATGATGTGGTAAGATTAACTTGAAGATCACATTGGAGATCCATCAAATCTAAGAGATAAAGATCGTGTGGGAGAATCATCTGAAGATAATAAAGATCTTCAAGGATATGGATGCAATCTTCCAAGTTGGCATGAAATCTTTATTTGATTAGATTTTGATGTAATGTAGTCAATTAGAAGAGTCCTAAGGGAAAGGGGATGTCTTCCCATTGGTCGATGTGATGCAATGTAATCTTTAGTTGATAGGATCAACTAGGATTGTAGAGATCCTTAAAGATCTTGAACTTACTTTCCAAGAAAGAGGAGCCTATAAATAACTCATTAGAGTTGAGAGCTAGGAACTCATTGATTTATTCACTTATTGAGAGAAATCACTCAGAGGAGAGAGCTTTTAAGGGAGTTCTCATTATAAGGGCTTCGAGTTGAGAGTTCCTTGTAAGGGCTTCGAGTAAGGAGTTCCTTGTAAATTCTTCGAGAAGGAGGTATCTGTATCTTTTGTTAACATTTGTTGAGGGTTAAAAAAAGATTAGCTTTGCCTATATATATCTATTATTGCTTTCTTTACTCTATTATACACTTGTGTTATTTTGTGTGAGAAAGAAACACTTTAAATACTTGTGTGTGAGAGAGGTGTTTAAGAGCTAACGAATTTGCTTGACAACATTCACATGAGAAGGTTGAATCTTGCTTAGGTGGATCTAAGCGAGATTGTCGTACGAAGGTGGGCGCGATTTATGGTGAAAGTTCAAGTCCAAAGCAGATCTTTGTGGCAAATGGTATTGGAGCCAATCTAGAGCGATGACTAGTGGAAGTAATCTGACGGAAAGGGTTACCAAAATAGAGGCGATTCTTGAGTCTCTAACCCTGATAGATGAGGAAGTAGTTCAACATATTACAACCTTGGCAATGGAGCTTCAAGCAACTATCAGAGTGCTCGAAGAACAGATGAAGGCTTATGAGAAGATGGGTTATGATTTGTTGGTGCTCAAGCGTACGATAGCAAGGCACGAGATGAGTGTCCAAGTGGAAAGCACTATGATGAAGGTGCAAGAGCCACAAGTTTTTGATGGTAAGTAGAGTGCCACGAAACTCGTAAATTTTATATGAGACATAGAGTAGTACTTTGCAATGACAAAGGTGACAAACTCGGAGAAGGTGTCAATCATAGTAATGTACATGGTGGGTGATGCCAAGTTGTGGTGAAGAACTAGAACCTCCAACGACATCAGTGCGAGGAGACCTCCCTTCGACACATGGGAGAAGATGAAGGAGCTAATGGACTAGCTCCCACAAATAACAATTCATGGCTCGTGAGAGAAGCTTTGAAGGGGTTGAAGCAAGATGACTCGGTGAGGGAACATGTGAGGAGGCTCAAATCGGTAATGTTGGACGTGTAGAACATGTCAGAGGAAGACAAGTTGTTCAACTTCATTAGCGGTTTGCAAAGTTGGGCACAAATGGAACTTCAGAGGTTGAAAGCGAAGGACTTCCCTAGCGCAATAGTAACGGCAGATGCCTTGATAGATTTTTAATTAAGACCACCAATTCTACCCAACGAAGAGGGCCAGAAAAATGGTGAAACTTGGGATGCTAAGAAGAAAGGCAAAGAGAAAGTGGGGGAATCTTCTCAACATAAGAAGAAGCAATTAAAGGGAAATGTTGCATACTTCATTTGTGAGAGGCCGCATTATGCTCAAGAATGCCCAAAGAGGAAGAAGGGCGAGGAACAAATGAACTCCATAGTCACGAAAGACAAAGGAGGGAGCGATGAAGATGACTCAGGGGAAGGAGCCATCAACAAAATCACCTATTTGAATGTTATGAGCCTTGTGGAGGAGGACTCATGCAAAAACAAACTCGACGAAAAAGGAGGTGACACGTGGGAAAGATGTCAATAGAAGATAAGGCTTGCTTTAGTCTTCGACAGTTGGCGAAGGAGTCTTCAAGGAAATCGTTCGTGGAGGAGTGCCCACAGCTTATTTCAACGAGAGCGTTGAATTCTTCTAGTGAGGATAGTTTTTCAAGCTGCAGGATCGTGTAAGTGTTAGTGAGCCTTGGTCAATGCTTGGCACACAGGTCAACATGAGGAAGGCGTGTTGACGAGAGAATAAGGTGAAGTCTTGCGAGTTAGTGAGCAAAATTTGAGAAACTTGCGAAGTAGGCAAAGAATGCGGGAAGTATCGACGAAGATTTCAAGAGTGGCGAGATTTGATACTCATGGGCACACATAAGGGCACATTGATAGAAATCTTCGATGAAACATGAGATTCAAATGCGAGGTCACATAGTGTTGGCGAATTAAGTCATATGAGACCCGAGGGTGCATGAGAATACACAAAGGCATGTGAGACCTCGTGAGGATGTGCAAAGGCATGCAAGTGCGCTAAGGCATATAAGCACTTAACTTCGACGAGGCAGGTCAAAGGTATATAAAATATGCGAGGTTTTATACTAACTCAGATTGTGACTTATTTTTAGTCATGGAGTGATGAGACTGCATCATAAAAGAGCTTGATCATGGAAGATGGACTTGTCAATGGATATGCATTGATGGACCTATGTGCGAATAGGCCTTGGTGATTGAAAAACACATCAATAGTGACGTGATAACTATAGGAGATGTGGCATATGATGATGTGGTGAGATCAACTTGAAGATCACATTGGAGATTCACCAAATATAAGAGATAAAGACCATGTGGGAGAATCATCTGAAGATAGAAGAGATCTTCAAGGATATGGATGCAATCTTCCAAGTTGGCATGTAATCTTTATTTGATTAGATTATGAAGTAATGTAACCAATTAGAATAGTTCTAAGGGAAAGGGGATGTCTTCCTATTGGTCAGTTTGATGCAATGTAATCTTTAGTTGATAGGATCAACTAGGATTGTGGAGATCCTTAAAGATCTTGAACTTGCTTTCCAAGAAAGAGGAGCCTATAAATAGATCATTAGAGTTGAGAGTTAGGAATTTAATCATTAAGTCATTCACTCATTAAAAGAAATCACTCAAAGGAGAAAGTTTTGAGAGTTGAGAGCTTTTGGGGGAGTTTTAATTGTAAGGGCTTCGAGTAGAGTGTTCCTTGTAAGGGCTTCAAGAAGGAGGTACTTGTATCTTTTGTTAACATTTTGTTGAGGGTTAATGAAAGATTAACTTCAGCTATATATATCTCTTGTTGTTTTCTTTACTTTGTTATACACTTGTGTCATTTTATGTGTGAGAGAAACATTTTAAACATTTGTATGCGCGTGAAGTGTTCAAGGGCTAATGGATTTATTCGGTGACATTTACGTGAGAAGGTTGAATCTTGCTTAAGCGGACCTAAGTGAGATTGCCTTACGAAAGTATGTGACTTGCGGTGAAATTTTGAGTCCAAAGCAGGCCTTTGTGACACCTAACATGATAGAAATGTCCAAGTCTCTTGTGCCATAATGCAGCATTGCTCATAATGCTTAAAAAAGCTATTTGCTCCTCCTCTATCAAGTTTAAAGCATAACTTCTAGCTCTCATTTTCATCTTCAATGCATCTTTTCCTTTTGCATCTTTGACCAAGCACCATTTTTCTTCAAATATGACTTTGAATCCTTTTTCAACTAGCTATACAACACTAAGCAATTTTGGTCAATGCAAGAATATATAAAACATCTATGATATGCTTCAAATATTTCAAACTCTCAATAGCTATAGTTGCTTTTCTCTTAACTGAGATAAAATCACCATTTCCAATTTTCACCTTGGAAATAATGGTTTTTTAAGTTCTTTAAAGAGTTCTGGTTGTTGGTCAAATTGTAGCGCTCCCTTACCGTAGGCTACGCACCGAGAAGCCCGTAGGTCATTCCGATACATAACTCACGATACGGGTGCACTACGAACGATCATTTCTATAAACCACATGGCATCAATCAATAAAACTGTAATATCAGAAATCACTAAATTTTAAAAACCAAAATACTTCCATTTCATTTCTTAGAAACCACAAGTTCACAATCTTGTCGTAATTACAACTGTACAGACCCAAAATGAACAGTAACAACTACTAACTAGGTCATCCCCAAAAGATCCCAGCTGACTGACCTGTGAGCCATACTTCGCTTGCCAGTGCTCACACAGCTGGAAAAGTCTCGCTAACTGGAGCTAGGAGTCTACTATCGTTGTCCTGAAAAATAAGTTGCCATGTTGGGTGAGTTTGCGAACTCAGCAAGAAACCATCATCGATGGTCCACCTAACTCATGCTTATACAACCATTTCGTATTATATCATATATTTCACAATCAGATAATCATATACATTCAATTTCACATTTATAAGGCATTTCGTCTTTCACAAAATTCACATTTTATCATTCATATGTACCATGCATATGTGACACTTTTCATTTATTACGTTGTTGTGACTGTGCGTCTGAGCTCATTAACGTTGAGCCATTGGCTCTGAATAACATGGGGCTTGAAGCCCTGATACGTTGAGCATAAAGCTCTGAAAATCGTTGGGCTCGAGGCCTTGTACGTTGAGCTTAAAACTCTGAATACGGTGGCTACACCGATCACAACTGCCAATTATCTAATCATCCATAATGGTATGAATGCACATGTTCAATTCACAACAATTGTGTCACAGCCTATCACATTATATCCAATTTCGCATTTCACAAATTTTATTTCAATTATGCACAATTAACACTTCTATAACATATTCCAAATATTTCGAACACCTGTGGTCCGAAAGCAATCAAAACAAACACACATAATCCTTCCTTAACTCCACATGACATAGGTGCATAAAATGTAACACATAAAGGTTGAGAAACCAACTAGGTTACTCACCTCTAACTTCCGAGCTACTGCCGGGAAGTCTCACCTATATCGGACGATCGACGGTCCACTTGAGCCTCTATAACAATCAGAATAAACTAACATTATCAATTGTTCAATTTCTAATATTCAATAATGCATATGTAGCGAATAAATGATGTACTATACATATTATGACATTCCCGATCCTATACCCGAATCTTTCCAATTCAATTCATTCACTCCAATTGATAACAAGTCCTAATACCCTAATTCAATTGACTATATTACAAACTCTCTCAAGTCTAATTCCAAGCATCTCTCAATCGAAATCAAATTCACTATTTACTAACCATTCAATTTCGAGGACCACCGAAATAAATTCCGAACTTCTATTCATATAAATTCACAATTCTTAATTCTCTAAATCTCAATCAATCAAGAACCAATCCGAATTTAACCTCAAAATTCTCTAATTCAAAGCATCTCAATCGGACCATTTGGGCGTCCTCGCTGTGGCGCAAGGTCGCTCGCCACGGCGAGACTTCTCGCCCTCGTCACGACGCACGCCTCGCCTCACCTCGCGGCGTAACCTCGAATGCTCGTCGCGACGTACGAAAGGCAAACGCTCGTCGCGGCGTGTGTATCCATTCGTCGCGGCGTGCGACTGAAATCCGTTCGTCGCGGCATAGAATTAAAAGTTCGTCGCGACATGCAAGAAGGGGAAGGCTCACCGCGGCGTGTTCATCACACGTCGCGACATGCGAACCCAGAATTGCGTCCAAAACTCAGAAATTCTCAGATCTTCTGGTTTAAAATCCATTCCTTTCCATTCTAAACACTCTCAAACAACTCCAACTACTAAACACAACTCATTTCTAACCTCAAATTCATCAAATATCTATTATCTCTCAAATACCCAAATCAAAATCAACATTTTCCTTAAAGCCCATATCATCCGAAACTTATAATTTTCTAAACACTTAATAACTTAATTCAATCATCAAATTAAACAACTTAAAACACAAAGAAGTATGAACTTACTTGATTCAAGCTTCCAATCCTTTCCAAAACACCAAGATATTCCAACTCTCAAGCAAAGCAACACCCACGGCTTTACTCATTTCTCCACCAAATGTCATTTTCATCTAATCCAAGCTTAAAGCTATGCTGAAGATGATGAATGGAGTAAATTAAGAGAAGATAATGGAAGAAATCAGGCAAAATGGAAGATCCACGAAGAGAAGAAGAGAATCAAGGAAAAATTTCTCTTTCAAAGGCAAAGGAGCAAGCATCAGGAACAATTTTCAAAGAGGAAATGTTATAAACCTAAGGACTAAGGGCTTGTTTGGCAATTCAACTGCCACAAGTCCAAATCTTAGGGTCTAATAATCCAATTCTTAATCTAATTTTCTCCCGATTTCATAATGACTATCATTATTAAATCCTAAAATCATAACTCCATTTATTTCAAGCCAATTGTCAATCAATTTAGGAGCCGGAATTCAATTTATCAGCCACTAAGCCATTTTTCCGGTCCGGATCCGTATCTCTAAAAATTCTCAAAAAATTCCTAAAAATCCTCAAAATTAAGAAATACCTATTCTTATACTCAAATTTCAATTTTCAAACTCCTAAATTCAATTTCTCATTCTAATTCCCAAAAGCAAAACCTAATCTATACCATTATAACCAAATTTTCAATTTACACAATTAAATCGGGAAATTGTCATACATGTATGTACATTCATATGCTTACGCAATCAATAATTATGTATCAATAATATAGAGGCTAAGATGCATGTGCAAATTCAAATTATGCATGCAACCAAACCTAATCCATCCGAATTACCAATATGCCCTTTACATTGGTAACGGGATGTTACACAAATGGTTTGTAGAACTGCTATCTATTAACTAAGAATCAATGAAACTATTGTTTATAGTAAAACATGTTACAACAAAAAATTGCTCCTCTTAGTTTTGATCTATGGACTCATTTGCCTCATCAAGTTGAGACTTACAAATTCATTATATATGCCCTATATTGCTACAATTTCCGCAATTGACATTAGGCCTTTACCAACATTTTCTTTGAGGGCGATTTGTCTTTTTACATTGTGGACAAGATGGAAAAGCCTCATCGTGTTGCTTGTTGGAGCCTTTAAATTCTGTTGTTTTTCTTTTTATTATTTTTTTTATCTTGCCTCCTCTTAGGTTTTTTAATACGAACAACACATTATATTGCATCCGCTTGTCTCATCATTCTTCTCTACTTTAGTGCTTGCAAAGCATTTACTAATTCTTGCAAAAAGATGCTTAACAAATCTTTAGATTCTTCTAATGATGATATTTTGGATTCATATTTTTTGGTACAATAACAAGAATTTTCTACACAATTCTTTCATAGGGAAAATCCTTGTCAAGAAGTCATACCTTATTAACAATGCGTGACAACATGTTAGCATAAAGTTTAATAATTTATGTTTCCTTCATGCTTTGCATCTCAAATTCCCTGATCAACTTGAGCACTTGCCTACCTTTGGTTCTTTCACTACCTTGATATTCAGATTTGAGATAATCTCAAATATCTTTAACATATTGTAGATTTATAATTCTTGTAAAAATCACATTGACATAACTAAAAGAAGACAAACTTTCACCTTGAACTTCTTTGTCTTCCTCTCTTTGTGATTCTTTAGATGTGCATTTATAGGATTTTTGGATAATTGAAACAATTTATAGTCTTCTTCTATAACCTCCAAAGATCTAAAGCTTCAATATGAACAATCATCCTAATAGCCCAAGCTTCATAGTTGTCACCATTAACATGGCTCGAAGCATGTTCAAGGCTAAGAATATGCCTAAAGAGTTTTGGGTTGAAATTGCCTCTAGTGTAGTTTACATATCTAATTGCTCACCAACATCAAGCATTAAGGATCATACACCACTAGAAGCATAAAGTGGACACAAGCTTAGTGTGAATCACTTAAGAGTATTTAAGTCCATTGCTTACAATCACATCCTGCAACAAGAGAGAAACAAGCTTGATGATAAAAGTGTTAAACATGCATTTGTTGGCTATGACACAAACTCAAAAGGCTATAAGTTGTACAACCAAATTAGTGGCAAGGTAGTGGTTAGTGGCGATGTAAAATTTGATGAAGATGAAGATGAAGATGAAGATGAAGCATGGAATTAGTAAAAAAAAGAAGAAAGCAACTTGAGTTCATTTCATAATTTGTTGAGGAAGAAGAAGAAGTTAAGGTGCCAACACAAGATATAACTCCGCCTCTTTCACCCACACTTAATAATCAAGGTGAAAGTTCAAATGAAGGACCAAGAAGAATGAGAAGTCTTGATCATCTTTAAGCTGAAACTGAAGAAGTAACTTTTAATTTGTATTGCCTCTTTGTTGTTAGTGAGCCATTAAGCTTTGAAGAAGCCAAGAAAGGAAAAAGATGGAAACAAACTATGGATGAAGAAATCAAGTTGATCGATAAGAATGATACTTAGGAACTAACAAATCTTCCAAGGGTCATAAAGTCATAAGAGTCAAATGGGTTTACAAAAAATGCAAAAGGAGAAGTACAAAAATACAAAGCAAGGATTGTTGTAAAAGGCTACAAGCAAAGATATGACATTCACTATAAAGAGGCGTTTGCCCTAGTTGCTCATATGTAGAATATTTGATTACTTATCTCAATGACGACTAAAATAAAATGGAGAATCTATCAACTAAAATTGAAGTCAGCATTCTTAAACATTTATCTCGAAGAAGTGTACATTGAACAACCACTTGGATATGTAGTCAAAGGCCATGAAGACCAAGTCTTGAAGTTGAAGAAGGCATTAAATGGATTAAAGCAAACACCAAGGGCATGTAATAGTTGCATTGACAAGTATTTTTAAGAACATGGATTTGTTCTTTGCCTTAATGAGTATGATCTCTATATGAAAGCCTATGATAATGGAGAAATATTACTAGTTTTCCTTTTTTTGTGTGGATGATCTCATCTTTACCAACAACAATTTGAGATTGTTTAAAAAGTTTAAGAAGGAGATGTCTCATGAGTTCGAGATGATCGACGTAGGGCTCATGTCCTACTATTTAATCCAAGAGCTAGAAGTGAAGAAAATAGAGGAAGGAGTTTTTATCTCTCAAGAAGAATATGTGAAAGAAGTATTTAAGAAGTTTAAGGCGCTTGATTGCAACCCGGTGAACACACCCATGGAGTGTGGAACGAAACTATCAATGTTTGAAGGAGGAGAAAATGAGTACCCCGCTTTATTCAAAAGCCTTGTAGGAAGTTTGAGGTACTTGACATGCATAAGGCCCAATATTCTTTATGTTGTTGGAGTAGTAAGCCGTTTCATGAAAGCTTCTATAACAATTTATATGGAGGCACCAAAATGAATACTTCGGTACTTAAAAGGTACGTTGGGGTATGAATTATTTTATACTTCGTCCAATAATTTCAAGTTTATAGGATATTGTGATAGCGACTTAGCTGGGGATATTGATGATATTACAGTTTATATGGATAATTGTGCAATTTCATGGAATTTAAAGAAGTAACCACTTGTTACACTCTCTACATGTGAATTCGGGTATGTGGCGACAACCTCTTGTACTTGTTATGTGTTTTGGATAAAGTGATTGTTAAAAAAAATTCACTTGATTCAAGAAGAAGTAACGGAGATTTACATTTACAGTATGTCCGCCTAAGCACTTGCTAAGAATTCGGTATACCATGATCAAAGTAAGCATATAAACAAAAGATATCATTTCATTAAGGAGTATGTTGCAAGAAAGGAAGTGGAGCTTAAGTACATGAAGAAACAAGAGTAAGTTGTGGATATTTTCAAAAAGGCACTCAAGTTCGAACACTTTCAAAGACTAAGATCAAGACTTGAGATGAAGAAGAAAGGTTTAAATTAAGGGAGAGTGTTAAAAATATATTTTGAATTGTAGAGTTTCTAGAGTTCTCTTAAAAAAAACATCTTTTTATTATAGAATTATAATATACAGCTAAGATTTATTTATAGAATAGTCTTATGAGCAGGTAATGCCCAAAGTAGTAAATTTTTCTAGAGAGCATTTAATAAGTTAGTTAGATAGAAAGTTGTTGGGCATTTCTAGAGTAATCCTAAGTTCTTTATAAATACCTCTTGTACCTAGCATTTTATGCGAGTCAAAAATTTGAGTGACAGATACTCCTCTCTAGTTCACTCTTCCACCTTCAAATATTTAGTCTTTGTGGCTACTACTAGCTATATATTATCAACAAGGAATTGCATAGTAGTTCCATCTTGGTGCAGATCCGGTAAAAACCTTTAAAAACCATCCAAATTTTGTCTTGGCGTAACACAAGTTTTTCATATTGGAAATGTTAAACATGAACAACGCAATCATCTTGAAAGTTTCAGGTCCTCGAGGAAAAGCTAGTGGCAACTCAACCTTAGTAGTTTCCATTAATCTTTTTTTGAAATATTCACATTTTGGGGGGAAAAAAGGGATGCTACACGTTACAAAACAAACATCAGTTAACACAATTCTTAAGGCCCTGTATATTCATATACAAAAATTACACTTCTCATTTATCCCCTTTTTTATTGATTTATAATTTTTTATACCTTATGAAGGTTGAACATTCTTTCTCCAGTGTAAACTCGAATAGAAACAGGAAAATCTATCTCTTGACTCCTGGGAAAAGAAGCAAAACTTGACCAACTTTCAAGTTAATTTGGAGGCGTAATATGAATAACAATCGACCCTTCAAACTAATAACTCTATACCATGAAATGATGCTAATCTTAAGTAGTGCTCCAATAATACGTGAAGAGAAAGAGAAAGCACTTGCAGAGATGTGTAACATCATCTGTGAAGTGGAAGAGAAAATTACGAGGAAAGCAACAACAATTGATTTTATTGTAAGAACAAAAAGTAGAGGAGATAAAAGGGAAAGAAAGAGAAGACGGGAAAGAGGAGAGCGAGAGAGGGGAGGGGACTGGAGAATTCTATTAATTATAAAATACTAAAATTCTTTTTGAACTTATTAATACTATTGAGATTAAATTAAATTTTAATATGAAACTTTTATTTAAGAAATTTTATCTCATACCACCCTTTCGTTCTTTCTTCCCTAATTCTGTGAAAACTTGGTGTGTTAAGCGTAATATTCTTGGTTACATGTCAAATGGCAGCGAAACGATAATGAAAAAGTTTTCTATATCTCGCTAAACAAATTAATAAACTTTAATGGAAACATACTTGACGCTAGGAGCCGAGATTTCGTGTTTCAAGTTGGATGTCGATAATGATGATATTTGAGGGGATAGAATTATCTACCTAACTTTATGATATTTTATTGTATTATGAATTTCAGTCATTTATTTATGTGAGATTCGCGTTTATTTACGAGGGATCATGCAAAATTCACATAAATAAATAATTAAGATTTATGAGATAATAAAATATTATAAAATTAGATAAAAAATTTGAACTCAGATGATAAGTGAGAACCTCTCCATTTATAACTTTCAAGAACACGGCTAGTATTAATTTGGTTTTGTCACAATTAAGACCCGCGTCCTAGTTTAAGGGATGCATACCTACAAGTTTTTAATAAGCTTCTCGATCTGACCAAACACAAAACATCGACAAGAAAAACTAAAAGATTAACAAAAAAGAAAAGTAATTTGGTGTAACTTCATGGTCTTGCACGTTAGCATCAAAAACGGCACTAACTAGTCTCCTTTCTTCATCTGAGAGAGTTATGTTTGGTCGAAATAAAACCTTTAGACAAGACAATAACCAAAACCATCTTGTTATGCTTATGTGCACTTTTTACTTAATTGTTATGTTGTTCCTTAACCCCGGGTTCAGATCTTCTGTCCCACTTAACATGTACCTATTCTGTGCCACTGAAAAACGTCGACGTTTTCTTTAGTTTTAACCAACGTCTGCTGCAACTTTTTTTTACCCAAGTCGAGCCGAGCCATGCCTCATCTTCTTCACTTATTTTCCCGCCTTTCTCTGTGAATTTACGGTGTGTTTTGTGCCTCTCACCATCAACTCTCGGTTTGGTCGTGGAAGGAAACATCGCTAGTAGCCCCTTTTTCTTTTACTTCTTCTCACTACTCAAAATCAAAATATATTTAATCTCACAAGAAAACAGCATACAGTAGAATTTCATATATTTTGTGTTCAGTGAATTTGCTTGAAGGTACGGTTTGAACTTTGAAGAGGAATTTATCTTTATAATTTGATTTTGTTATGAAGTTGACCATACTGAGATTCATGAAACAGACGGTTCTTTTGAGATACGATTCTTCTTCACGTTCGATTCTCGTGCTTGGCGTCGTCCTCAGTTCTATTGTGTAGACCCTGTAGTGGTAATCTCTATTCCAGAAGGATAATTATGGGCTCATGCTTTTTTATTTTCTTAAGACTGAAACGATCAGTGTGCAAGTAGAAGTGAAGTTTCTCTAACTTTGTGAAGTTTAACTTTTTTCCTGTTTCCTATAATGAGGACAGGTAGTTAATCAATTGCTTCGCAGTTTAAGCGTTATAGAGACATTAGCTGCACAAATAGTTAGTCAATAGTTGCTTAAGAATGTTGAGTTAGATGTTTTCCCAGGTTAGTCACATAGTGTGGTTCCTTTTTCTTACTACCTTTTTCAAGCTTTTTTTTCCAAGAGCAGATGCAGAAGTTTTCGTTTAAAACTAAAGTTAATTCTGGGTTTGTTCCAAGGAATTGACTACATAGCACGTATTATTAGTCATCCCTAGTTTCCATCTTCGTACTTGGATTTGGAAACATGCTACCATCTTCTTCGGGGACCGAACATAGCAACAACAGAATCTGTTGTTCGCCTTCATATTCAACATCTGCATGTGTGAATCTTCCACCGTGCTCTCAATCTTCAGGAATAAGCGTTATAGAGGACAGGTAGTTAATCAATTGTTAACATCATTCATTGTATCCAAAATCATGTAAGAAAATTTATAACTTTTCAACTTAATTACTTTGATCACCAAAGGTACTTTTAGTAGGATTGAACTCCACATCTTCCACCGCAGATGAACTTCAATGTGCACAAGAGCTGATAATTGCTTCAGTAAACAAAGCCTTTGGGTTGTTTCTTTGGCAGATTATTTTATCTAATTATTTGAAACTAGCTCATTTGGAATGTTCCCAAGGGAGAGATTGTTAGGTGGATATTCTTATGATGTTCTTCTATGTCATATAACTAAATTTCACCAGGTGATGTGCTCATCTTTGGAATCTTTATCTCAGAATATCAGAACGGCGCAACCATTTGTTGACTCAAATTGAAGAGGTTCGTCGAACCCGAGCTTTGCAACGTTTTGCTCGTGGGAGGCTGGGTGGAGTAGATGGTCAAGGCTTAGCTACTATTGCTGTTGTCGGGTACACAAATGCCGTATGTACATTAATAGTGAATTACTCAACTTCTATAACTCTAAATGATTCTGCATCCTTAGGCTTATTTTGTGCTTTTATGTCACAGGGAAAATGTACATTGGTTAGTATCCTGTCAGAGAGTAATCTTTATGCCGATTCTCGGTAATGTATATAACCTTAATCTCATGATATGGATCTAAGCCTTTTACTTAGTACAAATGATGAAGTTATGGAACTCTAATTTCAATTGTTCTGTTTCTTGGATTCCGGATTATGTAGGTTGTTTGCAACACTGGATCCATGGTTAAAAAGTGTGATTCTTCATTCTGGGTAAGATGTTAGCTCTTCAATAACCCTATTATAATTTCATAATCTAGGACTTGAAATTTCGGACCGTAATTGAATGTCTCACTTAATCAAAATGATCACTTATTGGGCTTTGCGGACCTGATTAAGTAGATGGAGCCAAGCTCTGTTTGAAATTGAGTAGACTGATAATAGGAGCTGAAAATACTGTTATTTTAATATAAAATTATTATGGACGGATTTAATTATTAGTTTGTATATTTTCTTACTGTTATGCTGAAAATATGATATTTAATTTCTTGTCCAAGAAGATC
>JANTNU010000003.1:15463213-15473908 GCA_024752395.1 Erythroxylum havanense
TACAGAGACAACGTATTGTGCTAAAGATGAAAAATGCGAAATTCCAACTTATCAATCCACCAGGGTCGTGAATTGAATGATGGGGCTTACTATCTTCAACTCAAATGTCTTGGGCAATAAATCGCATTGCAATAACGAAGAGAACAAAAACCCAAAACTTATTCTGCTCACAGGATTTCATAAAGAAATGGGTTCTGCCGCAAATCCACTTAAATAAGTAAAAGTTTGAATTTTATGAGCCAATATAGGCCCAGGACAGGTAGCAGTCTCTAAAGCCATGTTCTTGAAAACAAACAAAGTATACTAAGCAACAAAGAAGAGAAAAGAAGGTGGGGTGTTACCTAGCATGGCCCAGATGTCGCTAGTGGATGAACAAGAAGCAGTGGATTCGCCAACTTCCATAGATACGATCCTCTGAGGAGGCACACAAAGGACTTTAACTCTTAAATAGAGTTAATAGAGACATACGAGAACAAAAGGGCAAGAACAAATCAACATTCCTTTTCAATTTAAAAAAAAAAAACCGTAAAAAACGGTTATCAGAAAGAGAAAAGTGAGATTTTCAGAAGATTCTCAAAAAGGAGGGATTTGAGATAGAGGCATACATCCACATTCCGCCCCCGGTGCCGGCGCCTCCCCGTGATGGTGACCCGCAGCTTCCGCAGCCACCAACACAGAGAACAGCAAAACGACGACGCTCGAACCCAAACCCATTGTTGTTCCGGTACTGGTAGTTGGTGCGATGGTGAGGTAACAGAGAAATGGAAGTTGTGCCTTGTGGGTGAGAATCGCTAATGGGTCTTGTGTTGTGTAGTGGAGTGGTGGAGCTTGATAAATAAGGGAGCGAGAGAGCACAGTGGTGGGTGAGGTTTAGACAGAGCAAAAGAAGTAAAAGGAGACATTAAAGGGAAGGCAAGAATGGACGCGGGAAGCAAAATCAAACGAAGATCGGCTCGGCTAAAGATTAGCTATGAAGCAGACGAAGCAGACGTCAGTTTAACTCAACGAAACGTCACCGTTTTATATGTGGAACAGAATAGGGACAGAGTTAGTGGAACAGGTGATCTGATGCCCTTAACCCCAGCTATAGAAACTAAGCTTCACTCGTACCGCTTCTCTACTTTATCCAAATAAGGGATGGATCTACATGTATTACAATCCCACTTGTACGAGATATTAGGAATTTGTTAAACTGTCAGTAGGGCTTTAATCAGTCAGTGAGTAAAACCATTTCTGACCCAGAAAAACGTCAGAAACCGAAAAAGCTTCTAAACCGGGAGCATCTCAGTGCGTAAATTCAATTCCACATAAAGTAGATGAAGTTGAAGTTTTCTTTTCTCCACCTCCCTCTTTTCCATAATTTGGAAGACGTTAACAACTCGGAGTGACAAATGGTTTTCTTTTCTTTCTTTCTTCTTCTTTTTTTCCCCCCCAAAAGAAGTGATACGAAGGAAAAGAGGTCTTTGGTGACAGAAAGCAAGAAAATGAGAACGACCCACCAGTCACCAGCTCGGTCTCTCTAAATTGTTGGATCTCTGACTCTCGATACAAAGTCAAAAATAGGAGAAAAAAACTCTCGGGGCTAGGCATTAAAGTTAATAGTTGGTTAGGGTAGAACCTGGCACGCATTTTGAGGGTACTACTTTCTGTTCAGTAGTAATTACGAAAGAAGTTCACTGCGCATGGGAGTGAAACGTGACAGAGTGTTGATATTGTAAGAGATTTTCTTACATTGACTGGGGAAGAGACACTACTTTACTTACGTAGAGGAGTTGTCTGTACCTGATAATAATATTGGTGATGTACAAGTTAGGTTTTACCTTCTAAGTTCTAACAGGCTTTCTGTATGTTTTTTCTCTCGTATCAGAGAGAACAACCGAGTGTACCTGTCCACGTGCGTAGACCCCTATGTGCTCTTCCACGAAAACAAAGCGGGCCCAATGGTTCATGGTCCTGTTGCTTTCGTACCATCATCTCTACGATCATCATATGGCTTAATATTTTTTGATATTAATAATAATCTTTATTAATGTCTAATAGAATAGAATTGACGACTTATTATAAGATAAGATACCACAAAAACATTCCTACCTATCTGGATGCAATACTTTTTGTATATAAAAGGAGTTGAATTCATTATTCATATTCGATATTGGACTTGGATTTTCACAAGTAGAAGAGTGGAGACTAAATTTTCATCTTATCAACTCAAAATACAGACTAACTATACTAAATTGGAGAATTTATTTTTAGTCTAAATGTTGCTTAGCTATTACAATTATCCTTTGGTTGATAAAATAAGAAAAAATACCATATCCTACAACGCCACTAAAATACACATATTTGAAAGGACATGATTAGATGAGTTATTAGGTACAAAGGACAAATGTGGCATCAACCATAAACTCTGAAACCTTGTCCGTAATAATAAAGTAATAACATGTTTTCTCCTGTGCACTTGTACACAAAAAATGGCGATTAGGGGAGAGATGGGCATTGAATCTGTAAGCAGGGCTAGGACTAGGAGTGGTGTAATAATAAAAAAAGCCAACCCCACAACGATTTATTTACTGTTGCAACTACTGAAGAAATTGACCAAATATTGCTACATATAAAGCAGAAGCTAAAATAGCTGAAACAGAGTAGTAGTGTTAGTTTTTGACGTTGACAGTTATTTTCTTCAATTACAGAATAGGCTATTTTGTAATTTAATTTAAAATGGAGATTGAGTATGTAATACAAATAACTGTTTCTAGCTAATGTATATAAACAAAATGATACTGAATAAAAAGTAATGAGTTATCAAAGTAGGAAACAGTTTCATGAAATCTCTTTTAAATCATAACTGTTTTCTTCTTGAATTCAACATATATGGCTAAGTATACGAGAGAATCAAGTTTTATATTTGAAACATAAGGGGAAAATAATGATGGAAATCTAATGCAACTTTAAGGATCTGATGTAAACGTGGAGTAGGGAAACAAATTGCAGAACATGAATATAAAACAAGTTAATGTAGTTTCTAATGCAATTGAATGAGAGTTACGATAATGTGAGAAATCAAAATTTGATTATGGATCCATTACCTGGTGTAAATAAAGCATATTCAATGGTGTAGTTTAGAAATTGAAAGAATTAAGCATAAGTTTCACAGATGCAATCATATGTGAATTTGGTTAATGAAGCAAATGAAGTAAATGGAGCTATTTTAGATGGAGATTGGAAATCAAATGTTTCAGTTATGATACAATAGGAGATTGACAAGTTCTTCAAAGGAAAAGGAAAAGTGGGAGTTGCAAAATATGCAATGAATTTCTCACATTTTGATGATTTTGCAGGTATGAATCTTAGTCATATTCTTAGTTCACTTGAGATAATTAATTTTGGTTCTTGGATAGCTGACACAGGAGCCTTAAACCATACGTGTGTAAATCTAGCATTGATGAAAAAACCTTTCTTTCGTGAATGATTTTACACTTTTTCATTTACCAAATGGGTCTATTAAGCTTGTTCGTCATATATATCAAAAAACATGCATTGATACCCCTCAATAGAATGGAGTTATAGAACGAAAACATAGACTTTTTTGCAAGTTGTAAGGTCTTTGAAGTTTCAATCGTATGTTCCTATTCATTTTTGGGGTAAAGCCATTCTCATAGCCACCTATATCATAAATAGATTTCTTCATTAGTTATTTCCTAGAAAACTACTTATAAAATCCTCTTTCACAAAGAACCAGATTATCGCTTTCTCAAAACCTTAGTTGTTTATGTTTTTCCTCAAATACATTTCCTCATAAAGATAAGTTTGAACTTAGAGCCTTTAAAGTTGTCTTCATTGGCTATTTAGTTGGACAAGAGGCGTAAAAGTTGTATGATCTAGAATTAGTGAATTACAAAAGATTGGTATTTCTAGGGATGTTATCTTTTACGAAATATCTTTCCATATCAAAACAATGTTACAGATGATACTAGTATTTGTTTACCTATAATTTACCCAGATTCAGATGATCTAATCACCTATTTCCATCATTTTGATTCTAAGTTATCGATTTAATTAATGACATTTGTAAATATTTATAAAACATCATTCCACTTTACCTAAGGATTTCTCAAATCAACTAGAATAACATAACATTCATCTTAATTATTTTAGGGTGATGAATCATATTTTAATCACTCAACTACCTCAATATAGTTCATGCTACATCCAATAACTACTAATTGAACTACCTATTGTTAGAATAGGTCATAAGTAGTATCAAAATATAGCACTCCTTATACAAGATAAGTTCAGAGATCTGAAATCAAAGGATAAATGATATAATCATCACAATAAGAATTTCCATTGACATACAAGTGATGTTCCAAATATATTTCTCATATTAGGTCAGTTTAGTAACCTTGTTCTTAGCAACCACTTACACGTTTGTTTAAGTATCTCTATAGTTTAATATATAAGATCGACTAATTCCTTTATAAGAAAAAACATAACATGAGCTAATTTTTTAATGTTCTATTAATGTCCAATCTCAATAGAACAATGATCAGGAACAATTTAGGAATAATATATAAATGCAATATGAATATCATAATTATAATCTCATTATAATTTTATTTTTAATATATAATTATCTGAAATTTATCATATATATCTAACTGTGTATAAGATAAAGAGTGTCTTTAAATATTTTGTTATTAAACTACAACTACATTGATTAGTTGGAGGGCATAAACCAATATCATCAGGAGTCTTTACCACCATTTGAGTAACCTTCCCAAACTCAAACCTGAAACCCATAAAAAGTTCAAGCTTTGCTATCAAAGTAACCTCCACATTATACATAAGCAACATTGTCATCTGAAAACCAATCGTATAACGACTGACGAAGCTGATGTTCTATAGGAAGACAAAAGTTGATAGTAACTCGTAGTAACACTCGAGACAAGAAGTCTGTGACATTGTGAGATTGACTTGGGAATATCCAAAAATAAAATATTAACCAAGGTGAGAAGGAAATGGAGAATCGATATAAAAGATATATTCTAATTCTTAAAGAGTTATCAAACAAATAGAAGCCTATTGTTATTTCTTTTTCTGTTCTCTCTCAATCATAGTCTTTTCTACTTTCTTCTATTCTTATTCTTCTTCACTTATTTTTTGATATAATAATCTCCAAATCTCTTTTAATCTTAATATTTTTTACTAAAACTAATGATCTTTTTGGAAGATTAATTCTATCAACTTGCTTCTATATTATAATTGAAAATACAATTTTCTTCGATTTATCTCAATCTTTTTTAATTTATTTTTATTTCATCCCAATATTTAATTCTTTATTTTTGTTTTCTTGATTTTTTATATTAATCTTTTTTATTATCAAATCGACTTACGATTATGTTGTATATGATGAATTTTATGAGGTAGATAAGAAATTGAGAGGAATAAACTCTAATTTTTATTAAAAAAAACCATTGTTATATAGCCTCACAAGAAAGACGCCAAAAAGGTAACGACCTATGTGGAGTGGTTATATAACCTTACAAGAAAGTACACTGAAACCTAACAGTATGCAGAATTTAAGATAATAGGTATTGAAGTGTGTCCTGGTTGGAAGGAAAAATTGACCATAACTAGTTAGCGAGATACGAAGTCTGGGACATCGTTAGATAGGCTTGCGAATATCCAAAAGTAGGACATTAACCTAGTTGGAAGGAAAATGACATCGTTTAAATTGGAAGGAAATGTCATCGCTTTCCTTCCAATTTAATTGACAATACTGAAGCCCCCTCCCTTTTCATTTTGATCTTTGCCTTCTTCCTCTTAGTTATTTTTTTCCATCTTTGTCGTTCATCATCTTTGAGGTTGTTCTGCTTCCATTATCTTAGGTTTACTGTCTGTCAAGGTTAGTCGTCCATGCTCTACTCTTGGGTTTATTTTTTTTGCTCCCATTTTTGTTGTTAAATGGTTTTATGTTTGTTAGTTTGGTTATAATGGATTGAGTTGTCAGGGTTTATTTCAATTGTTAATGGGTCGTTATTTGTTATTTTGGTATATTATGATTGGTTGATAAATGATTTATTTTGGGGTTTGAGGATAAATTGATGTGGGGCATTAATTGAATTGGTTTTTAAACATGCAATTTAATTATTAGCGTAAGAAAGATGATGAACATATTTAGGAACTTTCGCTAACTATGATGTCTTCTTGCGTTCGTGATCTACCCGGTGCATCTCTTTACTATTGTACATTTTCGTCCTTACTTTTCCATCTTCTTTTCTTGTCCTTTCCTGTTTGAAAGTAACAACTTTGAATTGCATCAAAAGACCCCATTTAAAAAAGAAGATCTTATGTACTTTTTTTTCATTTTCAATTAGAAAATGATGCCTCATTATTTACTACCAAGACAAAAACCTAGAATAGATTACTTTCCTCTTTCTTTAATTTTTTTAACAAGAAAAGAGAAAGAGACATTAAAAAGTAACAATTGGTAGGAATAATCTGAAGGAACGAGGAGAGGTGTAGTTTCATAAATCATAATGCTATGCTCTTTTTCATTTTTCATTTTCTATTTTTAACCTATTTTTCTCATCTTTCTTCTTCGTAACCTACTAATGTGATCAAGAATCAAAGTACTTATTATGATTGCATCATTTCTTCTCTCCTCAAAAGGTTTTAGCCTTAAGTCATCACAAAGAAGGTCTAGCTTATAAGTGTTCTCATTGATTATTTTAATGAATTGAAATGGATCATCTCTTTTAAGCAAACACTTGAAGCTCCTTTAAATTAGGGATCTTTCTTTTTTTCATATATACCCAAAATCAATCGTCAGGCATAAAAAATAAACATCTGCTCCATCTATTAACTTCAGATAGTATTTTTCATTCTCATCTAGTAAACAAATTGCAAACAGTCAAAGTTAAATTCATTAGCATTGCAAGCACTCTTAATATTTTTTCCCTTTATATATAAGGCCACTTGCTTGTTTTTATTTCTTATGACACCCACTCCTCTTCTTTTGAAACTTTTTTATCCCTTTTTTTCTATTTGAACCCTATCCTTTAGAAATCTTAGTCTCACTTTTTACTTTTCATGACTTTTAGGCTCTCTTACATCATTATACGTTGCCTTGATCTTCTTAAATTATTATTTCATTGCCAAAGAAAGAAAGATCACATTTTCCTTCTCCTCCTTAGATTTTAAATCATCTTTAGAAGGCATACGTATAAGCTTTCTAAAGAAACACTAATATATATATATGATTGCATCATTTCCTCTCTCCTCAAAAGGTTTTAGCTTTAAATCATCACAAAGAAGGTCTAGCTTATAAGATTTCTCATTGATTCTTTTAATAAATTGAAATGAATCATCTCCTTTAGGCAAACACTTGAAGCTCCTTTAAATTAGGGACCTTTATTTTTTCCAAATGTACCCAAAATCAATCGTCAGGCGTAAAAAATAAACACCTGCTTCATTTATTAACTTTAGATAGTATTTTTCATTCTCATCTTGTAAACAAATTTCAAACAAGCAAAGTTAAATTCATTAGCATTGCAAGCACTCTTTGTAACACTCATAAATACCCCCTGGGAGGATATTGCGAGTGCCACACACACAGAACACACTGAACACAAAGCATTTCAAAAAACATTTTATACATGCATTACCAGAATCTCAACAAACACACATCGCATATCATAATTTCGGAAAGCAGCCTGAATTAAGGTTATTACAACCCATCAAAATAAAAATTCAAGAGTTATAGACATCAGATATAAGTCTAAAAACAATCTCAAAATACATATAAACAAGACAAAAAATAGATTCCTTTGGCCATCGCGGTTGTCTTGTTCTAGTTTCTATGTCCCTCTTTCAGTTTCTACGTCCCTCTATTAGAACCTACACGGGGCATTCACCGTGCTAAGCATATAGCTTAGTGAGTAATAATTAAACTATAAGTCAACAACAGATACAGAAATTCAGAACAAAACAGAATTTTATAAACAACAGAATTGTTCAATACAAGATGGTATAAACCCTTCAGAAACATAATACAATTTAGCTTATGCCAAAATCAAACTGATATCAGAGTACAAAATCATAAGACTGCTAAATCCATTTACAGAAGCGGATAACGGGACTTATACAGAAGAGACTGAAGTCTTGACACCGAAGTGTCACATAAGAGACCCAAGTCTTGACACCTAAGTGTCAATATCAAAAGACAATGAAATATCAATAATAGAAGATATCAAAGTGTTATAGAAGCAGTTGCAGACCCTTCTAGGCATACTTACTTACCCATAACTAGGACTTAACAAAATCAAAACAGAAATGTCTGAAATTCAATTCATATGTCAATCCAATAGTTTTACAAATCATTCAATAGACCAAAAGCAGTAGCAAACAAAATAGTCAAAGCAAAACTATCAAATTTAACCATCTAAATTACTTACAAAAATTACCCTCTAAAATTACTTACTAAATCTCCCTTATTGCTTATTGTCTTGACGTCTCGACAATATCTGGAATCAGTCGCTCGATAGTTTCCTCTAAAACATTTAATACAAACACATATCAATATTGTGCACAATTATAAATTCAATTATGCACATTCATGTATACTGAATACGTATGATGCATGTTTATGACAAATTTTGGGTTTCTTATCCTTAATCTTAGCACATTAACAATAAAGAGAAACCATACTAAATTTCTCAATCTAGATTTATTTCACAACCAACTTTCAGGTCCACTTTGTTCAATTATTCTCATAAGGTAAGTAAGGTAATTAGGTAATACTTCCTTCTAGAAAGTTTTTTCTCTCTGGCTTAGGGTTCCAATGATACCAAGTTCATTCAATTTGGTTTAGTATTCAATGCGTTATGCACAAAATACCACAAACTGTGTATATTTGAAATTTTTGGCTAATGCATGATCATGCCTCCAAGTTGCACACCTCATAACTCTCAATTACAATATCCAAAAATTACAAACTTTATACCAATTTAAGTATAAGAGAATAAGCTACAACTTTGATGAAGATACCTCAATCTAATTTGGCCTATATCAATACAGTTTATTCAATAACCACAGGACATGATTTCTGTTCCTAGTAGTACTACAGCTTAAGCCAAGACACAATTTCATGCCAATTTTGAAAATCTTAGACACAGAATTAAAATTAGACTTCTTTAACAAAGTTGTAGATATATGTCTCTAATTTAATCTGAATTAAGAATCGATCCATTCAGAAATCTACAGATCAAGCTATAATTAAAAATATCAAAGCATGTTCTTGAAAATATCCAGTTCATAACATTCCAGCACATACCCTCACTTTGAGTCAATCAATCTTTTTCTAATCAATTCAGATGGCTCTAAATTTTTATGGAAATAAAGAGAAATTTCTTAGGAGTCTATTGGTTTAAGTTTCAAGTCATTTGAAGATCGGATGGCAAAGGTATAGCAAAAATAGTCAGAATTGTTCAGTATTAGAAAGTTTGATTTTTGCACTACCACCTTCTACTGTATAATCACGATTTTTGCATGTAATTCTCCATGTTTTTACAGAAACTTTGATCCATCTTCTTCCTCTCTTCTACTAAATTCCTCATCACAAACTGATACCCTTACGTTTATCCCTCTTATTCACTTCCATATCAACTCAACTTAGTCCCAAAATAACTCAAATTCAAGTTTATATTCAAAACACCAAAACCGATCATACTCATATTTTAGCATCTTCAAATCTCTCTCTCTCTCTCTCTCTCTCTCTACTGTAACTTTTTCAAAAACTCAATCTCAACTCAATTAACTCCAATACTTGCAAACAATTCCTCTAACTCATCAGTACACATACACAATTTATAAATCCAAGCTTCACACTTAGCATCAAAATCCGATTAACACACATGCAACTTTAAATTTCTAGCATTTTTTCCACATTCACTGATTCAAATCCTCATCTGAGTCATTTAGGACATGTATTCTCTGAACTCTACTGCTATAACTTCACATGCATGCACAATAATTATATGTATCCAAAATGCTTAAGCACAAATAAGCAAATATTCAAATATGCAAAGCATAAAATATACTGAATTTCCTTAATATTCTAACCCCTAGAATGGGGTTTTACATTTCTTCCCTCCTTAAGAAATTTCTTCATCAAAATTCATACCTGATCTGAATAATTGCGGATACTGAGCTTTCATGGTTTCCTCTGGTTCCCATGTTGCTTCCTTAAGTCCATGGTGTTGCCAGAGGACTTTTACCAAATGTACTGACTTGCTTCTAAGTTGTTTAAAATCTCTGGCTAATATAGAAATTGGCCCTTCTTCATACGACAAATCTGGTTACACTTGAATTTCTTGCATAGAAATCTTATGTGTAACATCAAACCGATATCCTCTCAACATAGAAACGTGAAATACATCATGTAACCTGGCCAATTCCTCAAGAAGAGCTAGATGATAAGCTATTGGTCCAATTCTTTTCAGAATTTCATAAGGACCAATGTATTGCAGACTAAGCTTACCTTCTTCCCAAACCGAAGTATGTGTTTCCATGGTGATATTTTTAAGAATACCTTATCTCCTATGTTAGCCCCAAATTTTTTTTAGGTTAAGCATGATTAGATTAATTAAGTAAGTTATGTTAGCATTAATTTAAGTTGATATCAATTAACATATG
>JANTNU010000003.1:15474349-15487602 GCA_024752395.1 Erythroxylum havanense
TGAGTTATAGAACTCGGATTGAAGCAATTCTTTTCTTAATTTAAACAAGAGTCATAAGATTATGATGTACAGGAGAGATCAATGTGCAATAAGGGTTAAGTTAAATGAACCCTACAAGACAACATGATCAAGTATCATGTTCTTTGGTTCAAGATTTGCATTCCGGTAACGGGATCCAACAGTTGGGGTCGGTCTCCGGGCCGGGTCCCAACATCCTACCTGATTCTCAATATCTCTTCTTTTTAGGTTAGTATAGGATTTCTGCCGATCATTGGCAGATTTCAACTTTTGTTCAATAATCTGAATCTTTTCTTTAGCATCTTTCACAATTTATGGCCCGATCATCTTGTTTTCACTCAACTCAACCCAACATACTAAAGTTCAACACTTCCTACCATACAACGCTTCATAAGTTGCCATGCTAATGCTTATCTGATAACTGTTATTGTAAGCAAACTCCATCAGAGTCAAATGGTTATCCCAACTCCTTAGAAAATCTAACACATAATCCCACAATATATCTTCCAATGTCTGTATAACTTGTTCAGATTGTCCAACTGTCTGGGGATGGAAAGCAGCAGTAAACTTAACCTAAGTACCTAATGCTTTTTATAAACTTTTCCAGAATCTCGAAATAAATCAAGGATCACGATCAAAAATAATTGACAATGGTACTCCATGCAGTCTCACTATTTCATTTACATACAAATCTACAAGCCTATCCAAAGAATAGTTAGGACAAACAGGCAGAAAATGAGCAGATTTAATGAACTTATCTATAATCACCCATACAATATCATGCTTCCTTTGAGTGAGAGAAAGTCCAGTGACAAAATCCATGGTAATGTTATCTCATTTCTATTAAGAAATAGAAATAAGGTGTAACAAACCAGATGGGACATGATGCTCAGCTTTAATCTGCTGGCATATCAGACATTTTGCTATATAATTCACAACATCCCGTTTCATACCTAACCACCAGTAACACTTCTTCAAATCCTGATACATTTTGTTTCCACCTGGATGCATAGTAAATACTATATTATGAGCCTCAAACAACAACTTCTTCTTTAATTCATCATTAGATATCACACATAGCCGGTCCTTATAATAGAATTCACCATCACCTTGCACAGAAAAATCAGACTGTTTACCTTCCTGAGTAGCCAAGATAAGTTGTTGTAACTTATCATCAGTTCTTTGAGCATCACAAATCTCCTATCTCAAAGTAGGCATTGCTTCTAATTGAGTTATCAAAGCTCCATCAGATCCCAGTTTCCATCCATTCTACTTAAGTGATAATGCTGAGATGGTCTTTCGACTTAAGGCATCAGCTATAACATTAGCCTTACCCGAATGGTAGTCCACAATACAATCATAGTCTTTAAATAATTCCAACCAATGTTGTTGTCTCATATTGAGTTCCTTCTAGAAAAGCAAATACTTTAGAATCTTATGATCTATGAAAATTCTACACCATTCACCATACAGGTAGTGCCGGCAGATCTTTAAGGCAAACACTACTATAGCAAGTTCCAGATCATGTGTAGGTTAATTCTGTTTATGAGTCTTTAATTGCCTAGAGGCATAAGCAACTATCTTTCCTTCCTGCATCAAAACACAACCTAAACTAATTCCAAATACATCAATATACATAACATACTCCTTACCAGAAGTAGGTTGAACTAATACAGGAGTTTTAGTAAGCATACTTTTCAACTGATCAAAGCTACTCTGACATCTATCAGACCATTCATACTTCACTCTCTTATGTCTCTCAATTTTCATTACAGCTTGTACTAGCTGATGGTACGTCACTTACTACAACAAAGTAATTGCTGTCAGATGCTCCTTGATGGAATCGTGCAATCCATCCTTAAACTAGTGACATCGGAACTCCTCAGTAAGCCCAGATTCAGGGGCATACTTACTGAGTCAGTTGAACTACTGATCATACTCAGCAACTGATAAGTTTCTCTACTTCAAGTTCAGAAATTGCTTTCATTTATCCTTTCTGTAAGCCTTTGTCACATACTTAACTTTAAACTTTAAATTCTTAGACAAAGAAATCCCAAGTTAGAGGTACCGGCAGCTGAGGACTCTTTAGAACGAACTTTCACCATTCATAAGCTGCTCAGCTGCTCCTTGCAGAAGGGAGGCAGCACAGTGCACCATCTACTCAGCTGGACAACTGATTTCATCCAGTACCCTCTTCACCTTCTCAATCTAGAACTTAGCCCTTTCAGATTCCTCCAGATATGTCCTAGTAAATTCCTTGACTCCGTACTTCCTCAGCTGATCAATCGGAGCCTTAGGTGCTGTCATTCAATGTAGCAACGTCATCATATCCTGGAACAACTTAATCAAAGCCTCTCCCTGAGCTAGAGGAGGAGGTGGCATCCCAGCCTCACCTCGATTAACCCCAGAGGGTCTATATATTACTGGCCGAGTTTGCTCCAGCTGATTGCCCTCAGCAACTTCGTCAACAGTATCATAAGATCTTTCCATCATTAATTCTATAGACAAAGCATGGGACATCGCATTAGACCAAAACACAACTTGTACACTCAATAAAGGCAATAGTTAAGCGCTGGTTAAACTAGAATCGCCTAAACCATGCTCTTATACCAAAAAGTGTAACACCTATATATACCCCTTGGGAGGATATTAGGCCACCACACTTTTAATATTTTTTCCCTTTATATATAAGGTCACTTGCTTGTTTTTATTTCTTATGACACTCACTCCTTTTATTTTGAAACATTTTTCTCCCTTTTTTCTATTTGAACCCTATCTTTTAAAATGCTTGGTCTCATTTTTTACTTTTCATGACTTTTAGACTCTTTTACATCATTAAGGCAACTCTTAAATTATTATTTCATTACCAAAGAAAGAAAGATCACATTTTCCTTCTCTGCCTTGGGTGTTAAATCATATTTAGAAGGCATACTTATAAGCTTTCTAAAGAAACACTAATATATATGATTGCATCATTTCCTCTATCCTCAAAAGGTTTTAGTGTTAAATCATCATAAAGAATATCTAGCTTATAAGATTTCTCATTGATTCTTTTAATGAATTGAAATGGATCATCTCCTTTAGGTAAACACTTGAAGCTCCTTTAAATTAGGGACCTTTCTTTTTTTCATATGTACCCAAAATCAATCGTCAGGCATAAAAAATAACCACCTACTCCATTTATTAACTTTAGATAGTATTTTTCATTCTCATCTAGTAAACAAATTTCAAATAATCAAAGTGAAATTCATTAGCATTGCAAGCACTCTTAATATTTCTTCCATTTATATATAAGGTCACTTGCTTGTTTTTATTTCTTATGACACTCACTCCTCTTCTTTTGAAACATTTTTCTCCCTTTTTTCTATTTAAACCCTATCCTTTAGAACTCTTGGTCTCACTTTTTACTTTTTATGACTTTTAGACTCTCTTACGTCATTAAGGCAACTTTTAAATTATTATTTCATTGCCAAAGATAGAAAGATCACATTTTCCTTCTCTTCCTTAGGTGTTAAATCATCTTTAGAAGGCATACTTATAAGCTTTCTAAAGAATATATATATATATATATAAAGAATGTCTAGCTTATAAGATTTCTCATTGATTCTTTTAATGAATTGAAATGGATCATCTCCTTTAGACAAACACTTGAAGTTCCTTTAAATTAGGAATCTTTCTTTTTTTCATATATACCCAAAATCAATCATCAGGCATAAAAAATAAACACCTGCTCCATTTATTAACCTTAGATAGTATTTTTCATTCTCATCTAGTAAACAAATTTCAAACAATCAAAGTTAAATTCATTAGCATTGCAAGCACTTGTAATATTTCTTCCCTTTATATATAAGGTCACTTGCTTGTTTTTATTTCTTAGGACACTCACTCCTCTTCTTTTGAAACAATTTTCTCCCTTTTTTCTATTTGAACCTTGTCCTTTAGAACTCTTGGCCTCATTTTTTTTTACTTTTAATGACTTTTAAACTCTCTTACATCATTAATGGGACTCTTAAATTATGATTTCATTGCCAAATAAATAAAGATCACATTTTCCTTCTCTTCCTTAGGTGTTAAATCATCTTTAAAAGCCATACTTATAAGCTTCCTAAAGAAACACTCATTTATATACAATTTTTCTTAACTTATTTTACCTTACTCTGTGTATGTGTGTGTATATATCTAATATAAAGAAAAAGAAATAATAAGATGATTGAAACAATTTTAATGACATCTTAGAAACAAGAAGACCCAACTAAGAATAAGAAAAAAAGAGAGAGACTTAAGAATGGATACTAGAAGAAGATACCCTAGCTAGGAATATTACAAATGAGAACAAAGAAACCAAAATGGATAAACATTTGATTTGAAGCCTAGATCTGATACCAACTTTTGAATATAAAGAACCAAGAACCAAGCATACAAAGGTTAAAAGTCTACAAAGTAAAATTTTATAAATTTTGGGTTTGTTTAGTAAAGTGTAAAGGATAAGAACCATCTCTTAATTTGGATTAAACTAAACAAATATCATAAATCTCTACATCTTGTTGATGAAGTTTGTTCCCCTTTATATATGATTACATATGGTTCATACTTAAGTTGGAAAACTAACAACTATTACTACTTTAGCTAAGAACCCTAAAATACTAATACTACTTTAATTGGAACCTTAATATACTACTTTCAACAAAACTCTAGGTAGTCATTAGGTTTCCATTAATGACCCTTAATTTACTTATTTCAATGCTTAAGAGCATATACATTGCATAATCATTTACATTTAGAGCGTAATGAAAAGGATATCTTGAGTTATATTTGGTTATACTTATATAGCAATCAAGGAGAATTGTTAGGGAATGTATTGTTTGGGCTCCTTTTGATTAAATAACATTTGTATAGATTAGTATTGACGGTTCATTCATTAAGTTTAAAAAAAGGTCTAAAATCTATATATATATATATATATACATATAATTTACTTAATTCTCTTGTATGCTATCTAGGGACTAACATTTCTTTTGAAATTTTGATTCTTCCTCAAGAACTTCTTAAACTTCCTAACGATGAACATAATATCCTTCCCATCACTTAATAAAGTCTCTTCTTCATCACTTGATTATTCCTTTTGAGCTTTAAATTCCAAGTTCTTCATCTTTGTAGCCAACTCCTCCTATTATGTCTCCTTTAGGCACATTTTATAGATAAAAAGAGATTTAATAAACTCCTTTAATGTAAGACATTCAAATGCTTGTCTGCTTAAATAATCTCAGCTTAGTTTTCTAAGTTTTATATAGAGACCTAAGTAATTTTTTATCTTATCAATATCAATATAAGATTTGGCTAAGCCTTTAAGAGAATTTATAATTTCATTAAATATAAAGCTCATTCTTAAGGTTCTTTGATCACATTTTATCTATATGAGTACATATTAACATGTAAGCATGTAACTTTTCTCTTCTTAACTTGGTTAGTTTCTTCATATGTGAATTTTAGAGTATGCCAATTTTCATATACCAACTTAAACATGGATTCCTATTAAATTCATTTTAAAAAAGTGAATGAATTATAATGTGGATGTCTTTACTATTAAGTGAAATGAGCCTATTGTTATTGGCATCTCACTCTTCTTTACTATTAGGAAGTGTAGATTTCACTTTGTCTACTTTATCTTTCTTTTCTGTGACATAAGGTCCATTGGCTATAATTTTTTAGAAGTATATAAGAAAAACTTCATACAAGTACTTAGTACCATCAAAGAATGATGTCCTACTTACATTTTTCCCTCTTTACTTGAAGTTGATATATGGTATGATGATCCTTTCTCTAGTTCCATATAAAACAAAAGCAATGATAGGCTTATTGTTTCATCCTAGTATAATCTTTTAGAGCCCACTTATGATTGTTGCAATATAAACTTTCATTCTTATTTCAATTTCAATTAGTGCACTAGGTGTCAGAATTTTAGTATTGTTGGCCCCCTAAATTTTCCTTGTGAGTTAAGCATGATTTAAATAAAATTTGAGGTCATGATAGATTAATTTTTGTAGTTAATTATCATGTCAATGTTAGTAGGATTTTAGTGCATGGGTTAATTGAATTAAGGTAGTAAGATTGTATAAAGGCGACTTTGGAATGTCACTTAAGTATAAAAGACCTAAGGCATGAAAGGAAGGACAAAGTTGACTTTTTACCCTCATTAGGGGTATAAGTGGAAGAAGGAATGTGTTGTCTTGTATATTAGAGGAAGAAAAAATGTGACTTGAAGATAGAAAGAAGAAAAGAAACGAAAGTGAAGAGAGAAAGAGAGGAGAGTTCAGTTCTTTAAGAGAAAGGAAGGAAGATAGTTAGGGTTTCTTCATTTCTTAGTTTTCAACAGAAATTTTGAGGTGGTTCAAGAAGAGAAAAAGGTAAAGAAAGAGAAGAGTTTTCATTAGAGCTAAGAAACTCTTCATTTGGTGAAGAATCAAGGTAAGATCATTTTGAATCTTTTGAGTTTTTGGAAGGATTTTAGTTCATAAAGCTTAGGAAATGCATGAATTTAAGCTTTCTAGGATCAATTTTATGCATATGTGTCTTAGGGGGTTCTCAAATTGAAATTCCAATTGAATTGAAATTTTTGCATATGAAAAGGGAATCAAGAAAGACAAGAGGAGCAAGAGGAGAGGCATATTTGAGCAAGTTATAAGCAAGGAATTCAAGGTGAGTTACATTTTTATAATTGCATAATAAGCCATTAATGTTTCTTTTAAGAAATGGAAATAAATGTTTTCGACTACTTTTTAAATGTGCATTTATTATTCTTTAAATGCTTTGAGAAAGTGCTACATGTTGGGTGTATGAATTTTGTGGACGAATTATGAAATGAAAAATGAAAATGATTTTGAAAGGATATCAAGTTTATGAAATCATGTTTCTAAAATGTGCCATTTTAAACAACAAGTTTTCAAGATGTGAAATGCATAATTATGTGAGTTTGTGGTGGTTCTCTACGTATGTCAAGTGCACTTTGACCAAAGGCTTCTCTTTCCTACCCACTAGTGGCATGGAGCTCTTTCATAGATTCCCATAAGTTTACGGCTACGCAAGATCATTAAGTGGGATTGCGATAATACATTCTGTTCATGGCTACACAGGACCATTATGTAGAAATGTGTAGTACGTTATGTTTTAGATCCACCCAAACCATTCTGATGTGTTTATGTGCTTATGACATGTTAACAAGTTTGATGCATACATGATTTGTAGTTTGTGAATTTTGGTAATGAATTTGAGAACGATACGTTTTATGAATTTAATTAGAACTTGTATTGATAAATGAACATTTCAAAGGTTTTGCTTATTTTTCTATTATAAACTTGTTACCCACGAGCTTTCAAGCTCACCCCCTTTCTTTCCCATCTCAGGTGATGAGAAAGAGATCGACTGATTAAGAGTCGAGGCATCACTCCAAAGTTGCATCTTTTTGTGTTTTATGTTATTTTATGAGAACACAAGGCTTTAGTCGCATTTCAAGTATTATTTGATCAACTATCTTTTGTATTTTGGGGCATTGATGTATTATAGCTTGAAATGCGCATTAAATCTTTATAAAATGCTTATCTTTGATGTTAATGAAATATGAATTGTATATGGATGATGTTGAGTAGAAACTAGGTATACTTAAAAAAGTTATCAATTTGAGATGATGAATTTTGAACACGAATTGTTGTTATATATATAAGTGAGATGTTATGGAGAAGAAAGATAGGATTTTTTAATGAATGATGAGAATTAATTGTAAGTGATGAGTCAAATGAGTAGAGATTAGAATGCTAATGTAGTAAAGTTGGTAGTTGAATGGTTATGCTCATGACATTCCAAGTTGTACGTTGAAAATTTCAAGTTTTCATAAGGGTCAAATATGTGTTCTGACTTCAAGAGAAAAACTATATTAATCTGGGATGAACGAGGAAAATTTGTCTTCTTAGAATTTTTAGATTGTTCTCTTAGCTTTCCAATGGTATGAAGTATGAAATTTTTAGACATCGGAGTTAAAAGATATGATCATTATAAATGGTGATGTTGCATAGGATGTATATATAGAGCAACCATATTAAAGATGAGAATTTGTTGCATGCGATGAGTCATTGAGTTGAGAATTGTGATTTTAATAGAATCAAATTGAGAACTGAATGTTTAAGGAGTGATATTTCATTAGAAGAAGTTAATTTGGGAAGAATATGAGTGAAAGTGATGTTAGAATGGATGTAGGAATCATTGGAGATGCTTTGGAGAGTGTACCTAGTGATTTAGAACTTTTGGTGATGTGAGGAAGACCCTGTAGAAATCCCTTCGTCTGATTCATCTTAGACTAAATCCCTTTGTTTGATTCATCTTAGACAGAATCCCTTCGTCTAATGCATCTTAGACTAAATCCCTTCGTCTGATTCATTTTAGACTGAATCCCTTCGTCTGATACATCATAGAGTGAACCGTTTCTTCTTATTCATCTTAGACAGAACCACTTCATCTAATTCATCTTAGACTGAATCCCTTCGTTTGATTCATCTTAGACTGAATCCCTTTATCTTATTCATCTTAGACTGAACTCTTTCATCTGATTCATCTTAGATTGAATCACTTCGTCTGATTCATCTACAACTTTGGAAATTTGAGATTCCTCTAGATGGAAAAATCTCTCTTCAATGTCTCATTAAAGTTGTAGAACTCGAAGTCCTCTTCAAAACCACCCTAAAATGACTATAATCTGATATCTCTAGTGAAAGTTATGCTAATTGTCCCAAGATAGGTACAATATGATTAAGGATAATTATGTTTGATTCTTTTAGCCATAACTTCATCATCCGATCTCCAAATGACTTGATTTTTGAACCAATGGATTCCTAAATCATTTATCTATCTCTCAAAAAAATAATTGATAGCCTTTTATGCTGATTTGAAAATATGGATGGAAAGAAAGTAAGGATATCGGTTGGAAGAGTACGAATAGGAGATTTTATTGAACATACTTTGGTATTTTGATGATATCTTGATCTGTAGAGCTCCAAATGAGAGGATTATTGTCTCAGAATAAACTAGAGACATAGTACTACAGATTGCCTAAAGAAATTAAATTTTAATTCAATCTCTAAGAATTTTAATTTTGGGATGGAATTTGGCAAAGAATATTTGTTTTAGTATGAGAACAATTTAGATATGGGGCCCCCAACACTTATGGAAGTCAGAGAATGAAGATGAACTGATGTTGGCTAATGAGGGTTCATTGAAACAACCCTACAAGATAATACACACACTCAAGTCTTATGATATATTCTGCAAGAGTTGGGCTCCGAAAACAGGGTCCAACAAGTATCCCAAATCTCAAGGACTACTTATTTGGTTCTCTCTCTCTACCAAGTGTTAATTTCTCCTTTTCTGGAGTATAAAGGTACTCACTTTGCTGTCTTTTCTTTCAAAAATTTTTAATGTATATATTTATTCATGTTAATCATTGAAATGGGTTTCGCTTAATGCTTATAAAGCATGATTTATTTATCTATAAGTAAATAACTTGATTACGTAATGTTTAAATAACTACATAGATGAAGAGACAGTATAATTGTATTAAGTCCTCTCCAAATATTGTCATTAGTTTGTTGATATGAATGGTAGATACTTGAAATTAATTGACATCATATGTAACCTAAAATATTTCCCTGTCATTTGACATTATAGAAATTTATGCATATGTTATAATACAATGCTTTCTTCTTGTGTTGCTGTTAATGTGTAAACTAAAGATTAAATGTTCTGTAAGATTAATATGAATACTAACATATTGATTATTATATCTAACTATGAAATCACTTTTTTAAATAACATTTTTGTAGAAATAAGTAATAATGACAGATCTTAAATGTGTAGACAATTAACACTCCATGGTTTCATTAATGTTGAGTTTGTTAAGGGATTTCAAGCTTTTATTGACTATAAATGTTCTCAACCTGCATATATAGATGATCCAAAAATCACATGTCCATATAGAAAGTGCAAACATACTCATTTTCTTCTTGTTGATGAAGTGTATCTCCATTTGTTAAGAAAAGGGTTTGTTCTAAATTATTTTGAGTGGATAGGACATGAGGAGCCATTAATTTATAGTACCACAAGGGGTAATAAAGTAAACTCGTCAATAAATATAGATGGGTTTGAAGGGGGACTGGATTTATAACAAATGATATAGGTACAACTGAAAATCCTTACATCTAAATAATTTATGATGCAGTCAATTATATCATTCAAGCAAATATAGAAAATATTGTAGAAGAACCAAACCCAAATGCAATTTTTTTTACTTACTGAAATCAGCTGACTAAGAGTTATAGCGAAATTGTGAGACCATGACTCATTTATCTTCAATTGCTCAAATATTGACCATCAAGTCTGAAGGACATATTTTTGATCAAATTTTGGATAAAAGTTTTGCTTGGTACAATAAATCATTGCCTTCTAATCATAAAATGGTTGATAATTTTTATAATATGAAGAAACTTATTAAGGGTCTTGGTTGCTAGTTGAGCAAAATTGATTGTTACAATTTGGGATGTATGTTGTTTTGGAAAGATGACGTGAAATTACAAGAGTGCAAATTTTGTCATTAATCTAGGCTGAAACCAAGAAATCATACTATAAAGCAAAAATTAGTACCTTGGAAGCAGATTTACTATTTCTCACTATCTCCAAGACTTCAAAGACTATATGCCTCCAATGTTACTGCATCTCACATGAGATGACATAATGAACATGAACAAGAAGATGGGATGATGAGTTATCCATCTGATGTAGTTGCATGGAAACATTTCAATAATACCCATTCTGAGGTTGCAGTCGAAAGTCAAAATATTACATTGGGATTGTCGACAGATGGATTCCAACCTTTTGGTTAATTCAGTTAACAATATTCATCATGGACAATCATAATTACCCCTTATAATTTGCCTTTATGGATATGTATGAATGAGGTATACATGTTCTTAACGGTAACTGTGCCAAGGCTTATGACTCCAAAGCATAAAATTGATGTATTCTTACAACCATTGGTTTCTGAATTGTATCATCTTGAAGAATTTGGTGTAGAGACATATAATGTGTCTCTTAAACAAAATTCTTTGTTGAGAGCAGCTTTGATGTGGATTATTAGTAATTTACTTACATATGCTACGTTGCCTAGATGGAACACAACAGGAAAATTGCCTTGTCCTTATTGTGGTAATGATTCTGATGCATTTATCTTCCTAACGAGGGTAAAACATCTTGATTTGACAACTACAGAAAATGTCTCCCTCCAAACCATCCTGTTAGACACAATAAACAAAAGTTCATTAAGAATATGATGGTACAAACAACTCCATATTGCAGGAGATTGTTGAATTAGGGTTGCTGAAAGTTACAAAACTTGAAGCTGAAGAAATTAATAAAAGCATTAGTAAAAACTTTGGTTGGAGAAAATAAAGTATCTTTTAGGATTTGCTATATTGGAAAATTAATTTGATATGTCATAATCTATATGTGATGCATAGTGAAAAAATGTTTTTGACAATTTGTTCAACATCATAATGAACATTGAAGGGAGGACAAAGGACAATGCAAAATCACAAGTTAATTTGAAACTTTTTTGGTTGAAGGAATGAGTAAGATAAAGATCTTCATAAGGGTAAATATCCAAAAGAATATTACACTTTAGACAAAAAATAAAAGAAAATTTTGTGTGAATGGTTGAAAAGTCTATAGTTTCTCGATTGTTATATTTTAAACTTGGTAAAGTGTGTAGACATGAGGAAGTACAAATTATTTAAGAAGAAAAGTCAAGATTATCATGTGTATACATAAAAGCTAATTCCAATTGCATTTTGGGAGTTATTATTGAATAAGGTTTAGGAAGCTATAACAAAATTAAGTTTGTTTTTGAAAAGTTTAACATCATCTGAAATAAAGTTGGTTGAAATGGAAAAACTAGGCAGGGAAATTCTAGTTATCTTTTTGCAAATTAGAAAGGATTTTTCATCAAAGCTTCTTTGACTGTATGGAGCATCTACCCGTATATTTAGCACACGAGGCTAAACTTACTAGTCTAGTTCAATTATAGTTAATATTTAAATAAACCTTATAGCATGTTTTAATTAGTAATTGTAATAACCCTATTTTTAATGTAACTATTTACATCACTTTAAGAAAAATGATTAAAAAAAAGGCTAGAGTTGAAGGTTCAATATGTAATGCTTATTTAGTAGAGGAAACAAGTGTATTTTGTTCATATTATTTTCAGTCATATGTGTACACAAGAGAAAGAAAAGTTCCTCGTAATGATGATGAGGGTGAAAAGGGTGATGTTGATGGTAACCTATCCATTTTTACTTATCCTGGATGAACATATAGGCGCTTAATAAGAAGAATGTTAACAGAAGAAGAAATAAAGGTTGCCTATGGTTATATTTTATTGAATTGCCAAGAGGTTCAACCTTTCGTGCAATAAGTTTAAGCTAATTTTGAAATTGATTATTTGGGTTTTTGAGGTGAGTGGTATTCATAACTAAAATACATAATAATTCTTTTAGAATATATAAGGAATGTTTACGCCAGCTAATGCCTCAAAAAAACACAAGATGATATCAATAATGAAATTGAAAGCCACTTTTCTCAATGGTTTGAGAAATATGTAAGTTTTGCCTTACAATAATTGAAATGGTGGAATTATTAGATCAAAGTGTTTAAATGACATTATGCTATTTAATATGATTTTTTATATAGGCCTCAGAAAATCCAATAGAGAATAAGTTCATATGTGATCTTGCGAAAGGAGCTTTGTGAACTGTTAAATCATATCTGGTGTATTTGTAACATCCCGTTACCGATGTGAGGGCATATCGGTAATTTGGATGGCTTGAATAGTGAGTGCATTCATGATTGAATTGCACTTATAGTGACCATGTGTAGCACCCCACACCCGACGTGACCCGAACTCGATATCTACGGGAATATCCGAGCCCGTGACCCGCGAGGGTGGCGTACTAGAACATTTACTACCTTTTAAAACTCGTATGACATTCTTCTTTTCTTTAAAAACGATGAGTGCGCATAAATAAATCAATGCGTTGGCCCAATTTTAACAAAACATTTTCGATGATAAAACAATTCGCTCACAAATCAATTTCAATCATGAATCAGCACTCAATAGTGCTCAGTCATTCATATACAATTAC
>JANTNU010000003.1:15488554-15508709 GCA_024752395.1 Erythroxylum havanense
TTAATACACTTATTACTCAATTTCCCAATTTTCTCAATCCAATCATCATCTGACCTATTATAACCAAATTTCCGATTCCACAATCACGTCGGGAATCGTCATACATGTATGTACATATATATATACTTATGACATTTACCAATAACTATCGACATTATAATGCATGTTTAATGCACACTCTGCCTGTACCAAATCCTAACCCGATCCAAATCACCGATATACCCGTCACTCCGGTAACGGGATGTTACAATATATGGCAAGAATGAAATTTTGAATGATCCAAATAATGAAAATGTTGAAATTTCATTTGGAGAGGATGAAGAATCAATAAAGGGTGAGAGATCTGAATAGGAGCCTGACTTTGATCTAATTCTTCAAAAAAAGAAGATGATGATGATTTTGATTTACAATGAAGTGATGATAGCGATTAATTTGAGTTAGTAATAGAATATTATATGAATAAATTTATTATTGAATCAACAATGTATTGCTATATATTTCATTTATATTGTTCTATTAGTGGAATAATCAAGAAAATGTGAATTTCAGGTTAAAAATATACCACAAAAGTGAAAATGGATATGTTGTATCTAAAGGTCAGGTTACCACCATTTGGGGGAGCCAGTGGATGTCCAGGTGAAGCATCATATTTTGTAAACGCTATAGAATCAAGTGATACACCTCCAGCTAATGTACATCTAGATGAGGCATCACCTTCCCTACCTACAATCCCTCTAGAGTCACATTACCTACCTACTGCTACACCATCCAAAACCCTTAGTCCCACACTAGAATCTGAATTTATACCAACAGAGATATTAGGGGTAAATATTGCGAATGAAGGAGGTGGGCTCCATCCTAGAGCTAAGGGAGTTGATGGAAAAATTTACATTACAATTGTCAACAATTTGTGAGAAAAATTCTAAAAATTTTGTAATACATGATAACGCTATATATTTATATTAAAGTTATAGGTTTTAATTTGAAAATGATCTAAAATAGCTTATATATTAGGTTGGCTCTATCTGGAATGTGCTCTAGACATATCTTATCTCAGTTCAAGGAGAAGATAGAACTTGAGGGCTATATATGGAAGAATATCTCTTAGGGGATGAAGGATTTTTATTATCAAGAGTTTGAAGTATAAAAATTAAATTCTTTAATCTTTTTTATTTTATCTAATTTTATACATTATTTAGATAAATATTGTAGTTTATAAGTACTTAAGTATGTTTTTCTTTTCTTTTCAGAAAATTTTTTTTGGGATTCAAAATTCAATGTTGTCATTTATGATATATGGGAGATGCAAGCCCGTGCACATTATAGAGACTTTCTTGGTTTGATACATAAGAATAATGTACAACCTCTTTATATATCTAAAGAAATATGGAGTTGTTGGCAATAATATTGGGCAATACCGAAGGCGATCTTCATTTTTAGAGCGCAATTATGAAAACAGACGGGGAGGACCAGAGGAAGAGAGTCTACTCATACACATTAGAGGATATATGACCTACCAGGAGCATGCAAAGAAACTTGTAAGTATCTAAACTTTACACTTATATTCTGATTTTTGTGCTTTGATGTATCAAATTTGATTTCAATATAAATTGATGTATAAAATTTATAATGAAAATATATGTGTATTATGGAGAATTATAGTTTTTTAAATGTCTGTTTCCATGAATGACTGTGTTGTTGAGAACTTCTTTTTTGTCTAACAGGGGTAAATATCATAAAAATAGAGGAAACTCTGCCAAAATTTTTGTAAATTGTAGTTTACTTATAACAAGGAAAAGTCTATGGGTAGGTTGCCTACACTATGTTAACTCTTTTTGCACACCCACACTAAGAAGCATGATGGTGTGACCTTCGTCAACACCCAATGCAGACAACTTAATGTATGTAAAATTTATACTTTAATGTTAATTTGATAAATAATATTAGTTAAAATTATCATTTATTAATATAAATAATTATAATGATATGAACAAATACAAAAAAGCAAGGAGCGACTTTCTCAGAACTCTAAAACTGATGATAAGAGTCAAACAGATCTCGATGCAGTTAGTGGTAGGGACCATCGTGGATGGATTTTCAGCTTAGGTTCTTTTGTAAACACAAGCTATTCACAATCTTCTACATCCAATACAACTAGATCTAGTAGGCGGTCCGCATCCAATGAGAGAGTCGTTCTGCTTGAGAGCACAGTGGAGATGCTGGCAACTCAGTTGCGATAATCAATAGAGTACATAGCCTAGCTTCGTAATGAGATGAATGAATTGAAGAGGAGCGTTAGCACCTCATCGCGGCAGTTAGATCATCCGCCTTTATCAACTGCATAGCTTAGATTTATAATATTTCTGTACTTAAATGGATTTTATTTGATGTTTTGCTAATCTTATTTTTTATGAATTCTTAATTTACAGTTATTTTCAAGATATTTATTATTGTACATTATAATTTTTATATTATATTGCCAATTAGGAAAATTTTTACATTATATTATCAATCAAGTTTATATTATTTAGAGAAATTAAATGTAGAAAAAACCAATAGCTTATCAATAAAAAATTTGAGTGGGAAGTGAGAAATGGTAACTAAAATTACTATAGGTAAATTTCTTGATAGAATTACAATAGTCTTTAAGTAAATTACCTATGGAATGCTATATTTTGTAGATAAATTACAAACAAAATGATATATTTCGTAGGTAAATTTAGCGATGGATATTGTTTATTTGTCATTAAAATTACCTATTGATATTGTAATTATATCGAGAAATTTAGTGGCAGATATTATAATTCCATCGATAAATTTAAAGACAGAAATATTAATTCTGTTTGTAATTTTAGCGATGAAAATTGTAATTTTGTCGATAAATTTACTTATGGAAATTGTGTTAATATCAAAAGATTTAGTAACAAAATTACAATTATGTCGGAAAATTTTACCTACGATCGTTTCTCCTACAACTCTTTCCGTCGGTAATTTTCGTTACCAAATTTGTTTGCCGATAAAAAATTAGCATTTTTGTCAGTAATTTCCATCGCTAAAACTAAATTTTCTTGTTGTGGTTAAGATTAAGGATCTATTTTAGTATTTTAAAAAGAAAAATGGATTAGTTTGTTCAACTGCAATTATCATGAACCATTCAATTTTCAAGTTTAGTTTAGTTTAATATTCAGCATGAAAAAAATCAGCGAGTTAATTAATATCAATTAGTTTTTTAAACCATAAATAATTTTTTTAAGTTGTTAAAAAGTGTTTTTTGAATTTAGAGAGTCTCTTAAACTTCCTTCTTCAATTATACTTTATTTTCTTCAATTTTAAAATATTTTCATCTTCTATTTTAATTTATTTTCTTTAATATTCTAATTCTATTTCAATTAAATCATTTTTTATGTTTATGTTGTATACATTATAGTGGAAGCATCATCAATAGAAAACCTAGAAAGGTACTTGGCAAGTCTTTATTTCTTAGACTCCTTTGACTAATATTTCATCTCATGAAAACTCATCTGAGCATTTGAAATGGTGTAGATGACTTTAGAATGAGATAAACTAGGTTTTTATTTTTTTGATGCAATTTATGTTTGTTAATTAACTTTTATATTCACAATTGGTTATCTAACATTTTGTCCAATCATTTTACGTTCCCATTGTTATGTTTACTTACGTTAACCTTTTATGGGTGAATTAGGAACATATGTTCATGAGTTGGTTGTAAAGTCTGGAGTTTTTTAGGGAAATCACGTTGTTGGGTTTAACGTTCATGTGTAGTAAATTTGCATTTACGGGGGACGTAGTCGTTGTGTTTAATGAGATGACTGTGATAGATATTGTCTCGTGGATTATGCTTGTCATTAGTTAAGCACAAAAACAAGGAGAGTGAGATAAGTGTGGAATATATTAGTGATATAGGAGTGGTGATATTGCCTAATTTAGTTTAGATGCTATCTATGGAATATGGGTTCTTTAAGTATACCTTGACGGTCAGAATGTGAATAATTTTTCTTTCTAAGCTTTTCTTGACTTCCATAGGTTTTCACTTATATTTACATCAAAATGTTTACTTTCATATGACAAAGCTTTGCCATAGATTTCGATTTGGAATATAGGATCATCATTAATTTTTTTTGTTCCCAAGCTTCTACTTTTATTTGATAAGATAAGCACAAGCTCCCTTAACAATAGCTCTTTGAAGCTAGACACGCATGCGTGAAAGCCAATTGTTAATACTTGTTTTCTCCTCACTCTGAATAATGAAATTCTTCTTCTCGCTTTTTCCATTGCACTGAAAATGCAATTTTTAATCTATTGCCATGGAAATGCATATGAACGTGGTACTATATTACTCAGTTCTCTATGCATGCTTTATATGCCAACTTTCTTGATTGGATTCTTTACAAAGTATTTGGTGTTGAACTAGAGCCTGGATTGAAGGTGGATTCAATTTGCATCTCTTGTTGCTTAAATATCTTGGTGTTTCTTTCATTCTATATATTACGTAAATTGGTACTAAGACCAACAAGATAGGCTTCTAAATCACCTCTAGAAAGATTGTTTTGGTTGTTTAGTAACCATAGGATAGACTCCAAGAGGTATACCATATTAGATCACCAATTTAAGAGGTTTTTAACATATTTCAATAAAGCAATAGAGTAGTTATACTCGAAGAATAGGTGTTGCATAGTTTCAACTACTAAACAATATATAATGCAAGTGTCCCACTGTTGTAGAAATTGTAATCTCTCAATTTTATTAATTATATTCTTAACTGCTAACCATATTAGAAAAGAGTTTCTTAACATACGGTTCTGATTTCAAATGATCTTGTACCAATTGACCTTTAGGTCTTATCCAATCCCTAGAAGCTTTATTTGTGAATTAGCCATTCAAACTATTAATCCATGTATGAAGATCCCATAGCTCTACATTAGGAGAGTAATTAAGGATCAAATAACTCAATTCCCTCAGATAACTATGTCATTGTCCTCCTCCAATCTACAAACATACCTTTGTTTGAGTTGGAAGATGATTAAGAGCTTGGATAACTTGCTCATTGTTGATTAGTGGCCTATTTTCTAACTAATTATTGTACCATGAAAATGTTGAGCTACCATCACCAATTTAATAACCCACATTAGGCTCAATTAAGCTCCTTAACTTAAGTAATTGATTGATGAACCAAGAGTGTGAGCCTTTACTTACAAGAGACCAAGTACTATCATCCTTCAATATATAACTATGCATCCACCTCATCCATAATGATTATCATATATAGTCAAAGTACTTAAACATAAAAAAAGTTAGTATGTTAGCACAATCTGAATGATTGATGTTTGTGGTTAAATTGATTCAATAAGATTCAATACCATTGTCTCATTATTGCATATTGCATGAATGTGCGATTATGTGATTTTTTGTTAGTATTTTTGTTTTTGATTGAGGACAAGCAAAAGTTTAAGTATGGGGATGTTGATATGTATAGATCATACTATGTGTTTAATAGGTGTTTTAGTGTGTTTATCAGATGATTATCCTATATATAGGCTTAGAATTGTTCTATTGTAAGTGTTTGATTATATTTTAAATGTTTATATGGATTAGAGCATGAATTTAATCTTAATCTTATGTTTCAAATGGTGTTTAATGTGTTTGTGAGTGTTAAAAAATCAAGAAATTAAAGAATAAAGAAGATGGAGTAAGTTGGAAGCAAGGCATGATCGTGTCATGTGATCGTGTCATGGCCTCTGCCACAATTGTGCCTTATAAAGGATAAAGCAAGATTGTGCTAGAGAGGAAAAACAATAGAGCACGATCATGCCTCTAAGGGCACGATGGTGCCAGAGACTTTCCTGGCGTGAATGTTTTCATCTATTTTAGGGTTCAGCCCTATTTTTAGAACCGAACAAAGTAGAAAAGCCCTAGACACAATCGTAAGACCCTAAAACACTATATAAACATGAAATACAACAAAAAAACATAGCAACCATAATTAAAAGTGAGAGATCAAGAAGAATATCCAAAAATTCCAGCTTTCTAGATTAAAGCTTCAATTGAGTTTTTATTATTTCCTTTATTTCTTTCATGATCCTTGATTTGTAATATGAATTATACACATTTGAATTCTATGATGTTAAACATGTTCATAAACTTTTAAATTTTAGATTAAGATTTATTCTAGAATTATTTTGTGACTTTGATTATTGTTGATTTCAATACATACTTAGATGTTGTGATAATTGTTTATACATAAAATTGATAACAAATCGAGTGAGTGAATCAAAAGTAATTAATGCTAGATTGTACAATGAGAGTTAGCAATTTAATAGACTCACAATTATCAAATTAATAATTAATCAAAGAGAGATCTTATTTGAGAAATTAATTATCTAATAGGTTGCTTTAGATCTAATTGAATAAGTTAAGGAAAGTTTTGTGAGTCAAGAGATTGCAAAACTGGAAATTGCAAATTCAATTAGGGTTAATTGATTAGATCTTGAGAGAGAGTAATTAAGACCTTAGGAAATCTAGATCAAACACATAATTGGATCAATGAGATTAAAGGAAACAAAATAAGGAAAAAAATAAGTCCAAAATATTCAATCTTGATCAAAACATTAAATTTATTGGTAGCTTAGTTGTTTATTTGTTTATTTATTTATTTGTTTCAATTTATGTTATTTAATTTAATTAAAATCAATTTATGAATACCTTAGACAAAGATAGGTTCAAATTGTTAACTCTTGCATAATCCTCATGGGAACGATAACCTCTTATACTACAAGATACAATTTGTATACTTGTAGTGTATTAAGAGTTTTATTAGATATAAAAATTGCTCAACAAAGGACAATAAAGCAAATGTAGTTAGTATTTGTCTTGGCCAGTAATGAGTTAAAGAAGATTTTAGTACGTCTATCCTCATCCTTTAACTAATTGATTATAAACCTTTGCTTAAGAAGGGAAACATGATCCTTAACTTTAGTTAAGTAACTTTTTAGAGCAATTTTTTAAAGCAACTCCATACACCCTATATTATCTTAGAGGTTTTGTTCGATCATTAAGATCTTTTCTTTTGCATTTCTAGCTGTTTACATAATGATGGGACCCTTTTAGCATTTAACCTCTTGAATTCCCTCTTGATACCCTTCAATTGTTGGACACATACAAATTACATGGACTTATATACACAGGTTGCCATCCCTTTAGAAATGGCGTCATTATCATTCTCATATTTAGATTATAACTTGTTCTAAAAGGGATGCAAAAGATATCCTTTTAGATTCAACAACTATCTTGCATTTGATAAAGGCACTAGTATGTTAGTTAAGCATTGATCAATCCAAGCTATAAAGTTATTGGGAAATCTAAAAAAATAGAATTTAATAATGAAAGGCCTTCAACTATATCATAGGCCTTTTGGAAATCAATCTTTAAAGCACAATTCCTATGTCCTCTTTTAATAGTATAATATTTAAAGAGCTCTTAAATAATGGTGATATTATCAGCAATGCATCTACCAGGGATATAAGCTCATTGTTCCTGATCAATGGGATTTGAAAGTACTAATTTCATCCTCTCTATTATAACTTTTGAAATGACCTTATAGATGGTATTGCAATAGGCAATAGGATGATAATCATTCATAGTTGTTTGATCTTTACCTTTAGGAACTAGAGTGATGAAAGTGTGATTGATTTTCATCAACATTTTGCTCTCCCTAAAGAATTCAAAAATTGCATCCATAACTAGGTGATTTGTAATAAACCATGTTTTGATAAAGAAATTTGTGGATAAAATCAGGGAGCTCCTTAATTAACTCTGCACCAACACACACTCTTGTAAATCCTATTCTCCTGCTCCTACTTGTGTTCTTATCCATGGACTAGGGCTTTCTAATGTAGCTAGAAAGCAAGCTCAATCCTTTTATGGTCCAATATTCTCATAAAACACTATGCATATTCAATAATATCGAAATACTCTTATGTTTAGTCATGTCTAAATTTATACGTATTTTCCATGTTTGCAAGGAGATGTCTAAGGTTCCATGGTTCTTTATGATTTTTAAGGCTTCATATTGACTGGAGAAGGAGACAAGTATCAAATTCTCTTTAGAGAGAAGTACATCCACTAGACCTTTATTTTTCCAAATCTTATGAGCCTAACTAGAAATAATTAATAAAGGAGGATATGATCCTAGGAAGAAACCAATTTGGCCTTAGATACTCAAAAGTAATAATAACTCTTACCTTTTTTCCTCCTTTAGTGAGTAGTAATGCAAGGAGAGATCACTAGGGTCACTAAGAATCTATTTCCAACTCCTTCGGGAGTTAATGGTTACAAAAGAATACTCATTCATATGACTAGGATGGGACTATTTGGAATCTGAGGAGCATTAAGTAAGAGGGCAAAAAGGGGAACTAATTAGGGCTAGGGATAATGACGAGTTCACTTTTTACAATATACTCAAAATAAACTAAAGACAACTTTTAGGAAGCAATCATTCAAAAGTCAGTTACTTTAAATGGTAAAGACTGACTTAGGCAAGAAATAAAAATGTGAAGTGAAAAAAAAGTTCCTCCACTCTTATGAGTAATAGGAGGAAGGTGGGAGAAGAGAAGTACTCATACTAAAAAAAAAGGATACAAAAGCTTGAATATAAAGGAAGACATAACCCAAGAATCGGTAATGGAATGTGAATAGACATTGAAGGATACAACTAGTTAATAATAAAGGAATACATAAGACAAAATGTGATGCTCCCAAAATTCCTAATCCACAATTATAAAAAAATGTTCCTAAAACATAAAATTAATAACCAAAATCCTCATTAGTTCCAAAAAAAAGATGTTGTTAGTCACAAAGTATTTTATACAAACATAGCGACCTATAATTGTCAATTTCATAAATATATACAATAAAAACAACTTTATTTAATTTATCCCCTAGCCCCACCTAAACTCGACTATGTCAATCATATGCATTGGGGTTATCGACAATCTCTCTATCTCCTAAAAAAATTATGGCAAGGGATGAGCTACCTACACATTAAGGGTAACCAACTATACCTTTAAAATCAAATGACTCAAAATATAAATATAAAACTTAGTCAAGTGATTAAAAAATTCATATAATATGAAGATACACATAAGTACTTTGTCTATTTGAACAATTAACAAACATCCAAAAAATTTTCCAAAGTAATGATTAGCATTAATATTAATATATAATTGTCATTTATATTATAATTAACTGAATTGTCTAGGCCTTACTTAACTTAGTAGGCTTACATTCAATGGTCTACTAGCTCATCTCTACTTATAATCTCTCACAAAGTGGAAACATAATTAGATTTTTAAATATCAGGATAGGGTACCTTAATTTCTCAATCTCACTTAGTATCCCAATACTACTCCATTACCTAGTTTTCAGCATAGAATATCCCTAAGACTCAAGATATTTTGGTATCACTCTAGTACTTAGCTATCGGAATAGGACATCCTTGAGACTTAGGATGCCCCAATACCTACTCCACAAACAGAAACCTAGTCGTCACACACTTATATTTAACCAACCTATCAATCTATGACCATTGAATGTGACCTATCATAGGCAAGCCACAGATTCTCAATTTACACTATTTCTTCGCAATCTATTACTAGTCAGTCTCTATTTAATTAATACATTTTTCGTCAAATTAACAAGCAATACATCCCATAATACGTAAAATATTTAAAAATTAAACACTTTAAAATAAACACAAGATATATAATTTAGAAATCCATAAATATAATTGTTAATCATTAATTTAATCAATGTCCAATTCAAAATATCACTCACTGTATATTAATTTATTAATAACAAAAATATTGTTATAGAGTACAGTCTAAGGTTATCCTTACCTCAATTTCGAACTCAACTAAGGGGCATTTGCTTCATGAATTTGGGAATCAATCAATGGGTATAGAATGAATACAGGTAGTTGGTTTTATATTATGATTATAGGAGATAACTAAGTTTCGAGTAATCGTTCATACCCCCCATATATTAGAGGAATGAGTTTCATTCTTGGTATGGAGCAAGTGTCATCTGCATGATAGCCTTTGTCACTCTAGTAACTAGAAGTGTCATAGGCATGAAACTAATTACATATAATTAATTATAATTAATCAAATATGTTTAATTAAAATATAATTAATAAAAATATAATTAATTGATTACAACATAATTAATTAAAATATAATTGATTAATTAATTTGATATCATTAATTAAAATATACTTAATTATAATATAATTAATTAATTTCAATATATTAATTAATTATAATTTTCTTTTTTAACAATTAAATATAATTAATTAAAATATATTAAAATTTTATGTAAAACAAAATTTTAACAAATGTTTATTTCTTAATATTTTTAATAAACCAATCACTATCAATGATAATGATAATCATTCCTTCCTCGTAACCAACCATTATAATTATAATGATTATATCTATTCTTATTCCTTACTAAATTCATTCGCATTCCTATTACCATTCCTCACTATATTCATTTTCATTCCTATACCATTCCAAAAATTGCCATCTTCTTCATCCTCTCCTCTTCTCATACCTCCTCTTCTTTTCTCATTCTCCAACCATCTTTTCTCCATTTTTATCTCTTTCCATGACTTCAATTAATGTCCCAAATAATTAAAACATGCAATCCAATTATAAACTAGTGTAGGATGACTAGAAATCATGAAAAGCCATATAATAGCTGCTAGAATTCTACCTTTGTACTAAAGGATTTTAGGCTTGTTATCCTCCACAATTTGCTTTAAAACAACCTTTGTACTAAGGAAACATATGAGAAAAGATTCATATGCAGGAGAAAAATGGTACATTAACATACTTACGAGCTAGAAAATGGAGAGAAAAATAAAGAATGAAGCTAATTTTCGTTGCTACGTTTGATATTTCCAACTGATGGCTTCTTTTTATAACCCCTCTACTTAATGGTTTTATGGGTTGGATTGGTTAGTTAAGGATGAGATGATTAGTTAAGGCTGGACTGCTCTTTTTTTGTAGGCTTTACACAAAAAGGATAAATGGAAGGTGAAGAGACAACAAAAGCAATAACAACATAATAACAATGAAAAGGAGACATTAAGGAAAAGACTAGTATAAGAGAAGATAACAAGGTTACAAGAAAGATGTAGATGGAGTTTAAAGAGAAATGATAAAAAAAAAGATGGTGAATCTGTTGGAAAGAGATTAAAGGGAGAGAGAGAAAAAGGAGCATCTTACTCAAATTCTTATATTGTTTGTCTTTCTTTTCTTGCAAATAGATGTTACTATTTATACCTTGCTTGTATACTTTTTTGTATATTTTTTGTTCAACTTAGATAAAGTATCTTGAAGAGTTCATAAGCAAAACATGATGATGGTTTTCAAAAGTGATTTTTTAATAATCAATTCATTTATTGTTATACTTCTTGTTTAGCATAGTGGTAATGTTATCATTCACACCTAAATTAAATCTTAAACTCCTACAACCAAAACAAATGTGGTATAAAAAAAGTAAGGATAGTTTACAACAAATTCTAACTTGTTAATCTTTATATAATGAACCAATTAGAGGTTGTGATAATAAGAAATTTTCCAACAAAATTTGGAAAATTAAATTTGACAGATAAAAATGAATTATTAGTTCAATTAAGCTGGGTCCATAGAACTACATTTTATCATCGATATGAAACAAAGATTATTTATTGATCAAATATTTGTTATGGTACTTAATACTTACCTTTCCTTATAGTTAGCTAATCATAAACCATAATTTAATAACTAATATGTCATCCCATAGGTAATCCTTCGCATCATTTTTGAGCTTATCTCTTTAAGTTTTAGAAAAACTAATATGTAAAATGTTAGTAACTAAATAATTAACTTTATTTGCATATCATAGAAGTTTTAAGCTTGTAGAAAACAATTGTTCGTCATAATACTCTTTTCGTAAATTGATTTTTCTCTCTACTTGAATTAGGTAGCTTAAATTAATAATGACTCAATTTTTTGCTCCACTCTTACCTTTGATCTCCATATCAAATTCACTCAAAAAAATTTCCACCTCTTTAGTTTTGATTTCACATTTTTCTTTGTCATTAAATACCCAAAGTTTGCATGATCAGAATAAACATATACTTAGTTCCTAATAAATAAAAATGAAATTTTATAAAGAAATGATGATAGTTATGAGCACTTTTTTAGTAGTTGAATAATTTTGTATGTACATCTTTTAAGGTTATCAATGTGTAGTTTATAGCATGTGTTGATGTCCTAATTTGTTGACTTAAGATAGTTCCTATCATATGATCAATTGCATCACACATTATCTCAAATAAAAGACTGAGTAGTCGAGTAGGATGGACCAAACCACCAGTGGACTGGGTCAAAACTCAACACGGATGGATCTTTTAATCCGGGATCGAGTATAGCTGCTACTGGTGATCTAATTCGTGACAGTCATGGACAGTCGTGCGGATTGGTAGCAGCTTGTCTTTTATAACAGAGCTCTGGGGCGTCAACTTGGGCCTCACACTCACTTGGAATTATGGTTATCATCGGGTCATCTTAGAAGCGGACGCCCTAGAAATCATTAACTTGCTTTCAACTCCCATTACCGAGATTGATTTAAATAACTTTTTATTAGCAGGTATACGAGGATTTCTCCAACGTGATTAGGAGGTGAGAATCGAACACGTACATCGGGAGGGAAATCAGTGCGCGGATCATCTGGCAGTAGTTGAGTCAAGACCTGTCCAGGATTCCATTTCCTTCGGGAGCCCCATTTGCCAATTCAGGATCTCCTCCTATGGGCAGGTAGGGAATTGAGTATCGTCAAGTTTTGCAAGAGTTAGATTAACTGTAATTAGATTTTCCATTGTATTAAAAAAAGACTTTAGTCTAACTATTGAGTAATTGGTTCCAACATTAACAATTATTTTAACTTATCAAATGTATTTTTACAACCTTTGTCCAATATGAAAAGAACATCTTTTTGTAACAACTTATAAAGAGAAAATGCTTTGCAGGAAAAATCCTTAATGAGTTCGATACAACTCTGCATGTCCGAGAAAAGAACAAAATTCTTGAACACTAACAAGGTAATGAATAGATTGAATAATATACATCTTAACTTTATCTACCTCCAAAAGTCCGGTTGAAATAACATATCTTAAAGTAATACCTTGTTCTAATATATAATGACACTTTTCAAAGTTCATGCTTTCTATGTACCTCTGCAATATGAGTGTTAGATTACATAAACAATTATTGAATGAATCTTTATGAATGGTAAAATCATTGATGAAAATATCTATGATATGTTGAGCATAATCTAAAAATATACTTACTATACACCTTTGAATAGTTGTCAATGAATTGCAAGTTAAAAATATCATTCGTCAATATTACATCTTGCAAAAATATAATATTTGATGCACGGGAGATGGTTAAAAATTATTTGCAAAAAATAAATAAAAAAGGAAAATATAGAGACTCATAATGCATCTTATGAAGATGATGAAGCACAACATGTATTGGATAAAGTTAAAAAGGAAAGTAATTCATATAGATTCTTATTTTCCTCTAAGAACTAATTATGATTCTCATCCTAGTTTTAAAAGTATTTTGATTGGTAAAAATGTTGTTTTATGATGTAAAAGTGTTTGAATTAGATGGTTTTATTATTAATGTGTTCCTTTAAATGCTTTAAACTTATCATATTTTAAAGAAACAATAGATGTTACAATAATGATAGGTCTAATATTTAAAGACTTTCGCATTATAAGATTCATTTGCCTTACTTCAAGATTTTGAAAGGAATGTCAGTTGATTATAGATACATGTACGTCTATTTGAGGAACAACATGATTTACTATTCTAGATGATAGATGGATTAATCAAAGAAAAAGAACGTTAATTAATTTTTTAGTTCATCTTGGTGTTAGAATAAATTTTCTCAAGTTTTTTGACAATTCTAATATGGTAAAGGTGTGTATAATTTATTTGAATTATTTTTTGAGTTTCAGTGGTTGGACTAAAAAATGTTATCTACGTTGTTACAAACAATGCATCTAATTATATAACAACTTAGTAGTTGTTACAATCAAAGTATGAGCATATTTATTTATCTTCATGTATTTCTCATTGTGAAAAATCATTTTAAAAGATATAAGTTATATAGAACACATTTCTAATCTTACTTTAGATGCATTTAAAATCAAAATTTTTGTGTATAATGTCATACTCATCTTACACTTTTCTCTTAGTTAAAAAAAGTAAGAAGATTGGGTTAAGATTGTGTGTCCTATTGCTATTAGGTTTGCAACTATATTTATAAAATTGAAAAAGTGATGTAATCTAATACTTTAAAATTTATTGACAAGCAAATATTTTTCAATATTAAGGGTGTGAAAGGAAAAGATTTTTATATTATTATTCTGGATAATAAATTTTGAGATGCTTAGTTGATTATTATGAGGATTGTGGCTCTACTTATAAGAATACTTAATCAAACAACTTATGCATCAAGTTATGAACGTAATTAAAGTATTTTTGAACATACTTATACAAAAAAACAAAATTGTTTGGAACATTAGGATCTTGTATATGTAGCTTATAATATGGTGATAAAAAATATATATTTTATTGACTGAATTTTGTATTTATAATACTTTATATTTATTATTGATTCAATAATTTCTCTATTGTACATTCAAAGCGTTTGGTAAGAAAAGAACATGTGATCTGGTGTATATTAATTGTAATGACCAAACTAATTTTTGGATTGCGGTAGAAGAACCTGATCTTTGATTACAATAATCTTTAAAAAGACAATTTGCAAAGAAAATACATTTGTTACGATCAATGAATTAAGAATATCTACTAATAATTAATTGATATCTTATTTTAATCACATTTAAAAATTAAAACTAAAATGTTACAAATGGAAAAATATCATATATTATTAATTTATAATTTATTTAAATATAATAGAATATGTTGATATACAAACTTTAGATAAAAACATGATTTATGAGCCTTCAAATAATGTTAGAGAATTTGAAAATGATCTTCTTTAAAAGTACTATTTTAATTTTTATGTTAGATTCAATTTTAATTAGAATTATTAAATTATCATTAATATATATTATTGTTATTTAAATAAAGTGTTTTGTTTCCATAATATACTTTTAGTTATTACCATAATTTTTACTTTTTATTTATTATATACTAATTTTGTAATAGCCCACTATTGAACATGTTAATCTCTTTATATCAAGAAGTATGATCTATTTTCCACAGTGAAATAATTAGGTTCTCAGTTTTTAAATTGTAAGTTTAATGTTCCCAATTTTCAATTGTTCATGCATTACAGGTGAAAAGAAAGTTGGCACATAATAATGATGTGTACGTAAATTTAAAAATTCAAAATGATTTTGTATAAAGAAGTTATGTAATTGTTTTATGAACTTGTAAATAGTGAACTATAACATTACAGAATGATTGATTGTTTTAAACGAGAAACTGATGACTTATATTTACCCATAAAGGGTACAGTAGTCAAACCTCTTGAAATAACTACCAAAGGTTGTTATATGGAGGCTTTAAAAACAAACGATAGAGACATACATTTGAACGTATGTTTGAAGAGGCTTTTTTTACTTCTTCAATGCAATAAAGAAATGTAAAAACAGAAAATTTCTTTACAATGAAAGTTCAAGCAAAGTTCTTTAATCGGTGAAACTACAACAAAAATTTAAATATGCAATTTTTATTTTATCTGCATATGAAAAATCTTATGATTCATATGATCTTTGTGATTATGTTTTACATATTTAATTTTCTAACATTGGTATCAGAGCGGGTTAATTTTTTATATCATATGCATGCATCAATCTGAAATCTAACTGTTGATGATTTGTGAATAATGATATGCATGTTTTTCCAAATATCATGATACTTGTGATATGCTATTTTTCCTTCCTATATCATATGTTTTGCACTTCTGATTTTTGTTGCGTTTTTGGTTTTGTTGCGTTAACATATGTCGTGTTTTCATTTGTTTTTTTTTTCTCATTTGTCTTGACTATTGGGAAAATGAGTGTTCAAAGTCTTCAACAGTAACAAATGCATGGTCTTCCACAGTAAAACATCGCTCTTACGAAAACGAAAAAATAGGAGTTTTTCTCTGTTTTTTAATGGTTTTTTATGAATGGTCTTCAACAAGAAAACAAGAAAACGTTGTAGTTTTTGTTTCTTCTGGATGCTTTTACTTTCAAAAGCAAGAAAAGAAAAGTTTAAAAAAAAATTCAGAAACACGAAACGCAGCAGAGAAGAAGAAGAGGCTTCTTCTTGAATAACCATTCAATACTACATGTGCACATTAGGAGGAAGAGACATGTTGCTTCTTCACTTATTATATAATGTGTGCACTGTATTACCATTGAATATAAGTATAATAAGACAAAAACTACTTAGCAAATGTTTTTGTTAGTTTCGATGTGCGTATATATATATATATATACATTTGCGGCATGACCACTATAAAGAATTATAAATATAATATAAAGAATTAGAAATTAGTTTTTCTAATTTACACTAACTAATTAAGTTAGTTAAATTAGTTTCTAATTAATATAAAAGGTTAAAATTTTAGTTTTTTAATATAAGAAAACTAATTTGTTTTAGTTAAAATTAGAAAAGGGGTTTCATTAGAAATTAGTTTCTAATTAAACCAAGATGAATTGATTAGTTCAATTATACTTGAAGTTTAGAAATAAGTTTCAAAATCAACAAAATTAGAAATGAGTTTTCTAATTGTATTTTTTTGTTTTTGTTGAATTAAAATTAGACATATGTTTTCTAATTAAAATCAAAACTAATTTGTTTAGTTGAAATTTAAAAAAAAGAGAGAATTTTATTAGAAATTAGTTTCTAATTAAACCAAGATAATTGATTAGTTCAATTATAAGTTAAATTAAAAATAAGTTTCTAATTGATTAGATATTAAAATCATATTGTGATTAGTTCAATAAATTGATGATAAACAAATATAATAAAAATTAAAAATTAAATTTATTTCCATATATGAGCATAAATTCTCTATGTGTTATACAAAATAATTTGTTATTTTATATACTCTTCTGATTCCTGAAATCTTGTTTTTCAGGAAAATGACTATTATTAAGCAAACACCTAAGCTTATTCGATGTGAGGCACATAAGAGACAAATTGACAGTATATATGTACAGTTAGTCAACATGCGTTTAATGCCTGGAGATGGTCTAACACAACATGTTATTGCAGTTAATAACATGATGCAAGGGTTATATTTTGGAGGTTGCCTAACTTACGCGAATGTTGAAGTAAAGTACATGACTTTACTTGCGACATTACCTTAACATCAAGGTGAACTGTTACGAATTCTGGAATAATATGTTTAAGGAGAAGACTTATAATTTGTTAGTGATGACATTTATTAAAAAGATGCGTAGAAAGGAGTTGATTAGGACTTTATATCCTATATGTCTTCTAATGGAAATAGTAAGAGCTATTGTAAATTGAGCTTCGTGAACTCATTTTCGCTTAGGGTTCATTACCTATAGACTATTCGTAGGTTGAAGTACAATTAATACAATATGTTGTTTTATAAGATCAAAGTCTTAATATTTATGTAAAATGTTTACATGAATTTTATATAGGAACTCATCTAGAGTAAAATAATTAGGATTCGATTGTTGTATGAATGATGATTGAACACATTTGTGGACTTTTGGTTTCATAAGCAATTGTGATCGAATTATTTACTCTATGAACGATTAATGTGACATTAACGTGCACTTATATTTCTTTCTTATTATAGAAACTTAGTGTTTCAAAAATGGTTACTACTTTGAAGAATATTGTTGCTGAACTTAATAGGGGTGAGAAATTCAATGGTGACAATTACGAAATCTAAAGTATGAAAATCCAATATATACTGGAAGAGCAAGAGGCTCTTGAGCCATTAAACCTAACCATGGACGTTCCTGAGGAGGCCACTACAGTCTAACATAGAAGGGATCGTGATGCATATGAATTATGGAATAATGAAGAACTCTTTAGCTCGCATCATGTTGCTGAGTAGCATGGATAATGATATCATGCATGAGTTCTGTAAATTTGAAACTACAAAGGACATATGGTCCTCATTAGCTGCTTGTTTTGGAGGTGCTTTAGTGACCAAAGTGAGGTCACTTACAATTAAGTTTGATACTTATAAGAAGCGCCCAGATAATACAATGCAAAAGCATTTGAGAAAAATGTCCAACATGGTAAGTGAGCTACGTGATGTTGGTCATAAGATGTCTGATGAGCAACAAGTGCAAGCTGTGATTCGTTCACAGCCTCAGAGTTGGAAGCATATGAAGATGCACCTAACTCATAATGAAAACATCAAGACAATAGAAGATGCTACGAGGCATCTTATCTTGGAGGAAGAGCATCTTGAAGTCTCAAAGACGTCTTCTGAGGCATATGCAGTTAGATTTAGCTCACATGGAGATATAAACAAGAAACGCAAGCATCATAGCGGATATAAGTGGAAGAAGAATAAGAAATTCCGCCACTCTCCTTAAGAATCCAAGAAGGCGAAATGGAACCAACGTGGAAAGGGAAAACGTCCCTTCAAAAAACAGAACATGAAACATGTAAAGTGTTATAATTGTGGTAATAAGGGCCACTTTGCTCGAGATTGTACCGAGCCCAAGAAGGTACAACTTTATAGTACAAACATTTATTCTGTGAATGTTTCTTGTTTTATTTTTCTAACTGAATCACATCCTTTGTGGGTTGCAGACTCAGGAGCAATCAACCATGTAGCAAAGGATCATGATGTCTTCGTTGAGTTTCATAAACTCCTATATAGTAATCAATGGCTTTATGTAGGTGATAATTCTAAAGTTGTTGTACAAAGAATTGGTACATATAAATTGGACATGCGTATAGGGCGACCCCTTATCCTACATGAAGTATTAATTGCCCCACAAATTCGTAGGAATCTTTTATCTGTGTTGATGTTAGGTATTTAATATAAATTTCCACAGTGGTGGAATGGATTTGTATCTTAGATCTATTAATTATGGTCATGGTTTTTTATTGGATGGTTTTATTATATTAGATGTGTTAAAGGAAAATAATAATATTAGTTATTCATTATTTACATATAGTAATTCCAACAATGATGCAACTTTGTGGTATGTTATACTATGCCATATTGATCAAAATTGAATCAGTCGATTAGCTAAAGGACTTTTAGGTAATCTAAGTCAAGTAGATCTACTTACATATGAGTATTGTTTAGCTGGTAAAATGGCACGAAAGCTATTTGGAAAGGGAACACGAGCTTTATATCTATTACAATTAATTCATTCTGACATCTGTGGTCTAATGAATGTAAGGAATAGACGTGAGGCAATTTATTTCATCACTTTCATAGATGATTATACTCGATATGGTCATGTCTATTTGATTTCTCATAAATCGAAAGCATTACATAAACTTGGTTGAGAATCAATTAGATAAGAAAATAAAAGCATTACGAACTAATCGAGGACAAGAATACTTGTCAGAAAAATTTAAGGCTTAGGTGATGAGAAAAGAATAGAAAGGCAATTAACAATTCCTAGAATCCCACAACAAAATGATGTCGCTGAAAGACGAAATAAGACGCTATTAGAAATGATTGGGACCATGATGCCCCAAGCAAATTTACCAATCACCTTTTGGGGTGATGCATTGTTAACAGCCACCTATATACGTAATCGTATGCCCACAAAATCAGTTACTAGCATACTACAGTAAAACCTTTATAAACGAATATTTTTGGGACCTGAAATTTTTTTTTCTTATACGGAGTTATTAATTTATTGATAAATGAATATTTTATTAATTTATCAACAAATTAATATTTATTAATTTATAAAATAATTTTTATTTTGTACATTATATTTGTCAAATTAAACAATTATTTTTTTCGTAACTGAGAAAAGAAAATAAATAAACAATTAATTAATGATGGTGCATTGTATCTAAGTTTATTAATCTTGTCAAAA
>JANTNU010000003.1:15508809-15528121 GCA_024752395.1 Erythroxylum havanense
TAATGATGAAATTGTATTATTGTAATATTTTAAATACTTTGTATTATTCTTAATTTTATTATTGTATGATGATGATTATCTTTGTTTATATTAATTGTGGTTATTATTTATATGTCAAATATTTAAAAATTATTGTTATTTCAAATTAATTATTATTATTCATTATTAAGATTTTTGAAAGTATGGTTGATGTAAACAGTAAACTAGTAAAGTATACAGTACAATTGTATAATATATCAATATGGACTAATTTGCAATTTTTAAAAATTTTAGGGACTTTTGTATAAATTTAAAAAAATTTCCAAAACGGTACCCGGTACCGACCGGTACCGGTACAGTTCTGTTTCAAAGCTCAATCCGGTACCGAGCCCGGTACGGTATTCATAACATTAGTACAGATGATTCAGAAGTGTGTAAATCTTGAAATGAAAGAAAAATGGAAGGAGAAGAAGAAGAGAAATAATCGGTGAAGAAGAGGAGGAAGAGCAATTGTGCTTCAGCATGATTGCGACTTCGCTGTTAAAAGTCATGATCATGAGATGAGGAAAAGAAATAAACTATTTTTGGATGTCTGAAGTCGCGATCGCAGCTCAAGGTGTGATAAACATGATCGCAACATTGCAGACATTTGGTGAAACTCGTGATAGTGCGTAAACTAGTGATCGTGCAAATGCACGATCTCGACTTCCAATTATTTTTTTGAAAGTTAATTTTTGGAACATTCTTTGTTGTTTTTGTTATAATTTCTTCACCCGATATCCAAATGACTTGATTCTTAAACCATTAGATTCAAAACACATTTTTCTTCATCTCGACCAAAAATGATAACCATCTGAAAAGGATTGGTTGATGAATCTAAGATGAGAATGTTGATTGTGTTGAGGTATGATAATTGGAATGATTTTTAATGAACATGCTTCAGTATTATGATTCTATTTTCATCTATAGATTTCCAAATGGAATTATTCTTAAATTTAAATGAACTAGAGTCATAAGGCTACAAATTGTCTGAAGAGATCGAATTTTAATTCTGTCATTATTTGAAATCGATCATAGAATGCAGTTTTGGTTTATGAATAGTCCAAAATAATTGGAGTATAATTTTTAGATTTCTGAACCAAATTGTGTGATCTTGGTGTCGTTAGAAACTAAGACATTAGAGAACAAGTTTCTAGAAGAAAGTGTTGCCTAATTTTGTCAGTTATCTTATCATAATGATGATACAAATTAACCTGAAAGCATGTTGTAAGAAATTCTGAAATGGTCATTTAATATGCACAGGCGTGAGTTAAGATCTCACACCCATGATTGTTTTAATTTGGATTGCACAATCGTGAATTTTGTGTTGCACGGCCGTGACTTTTCTTGGTTATTATGCACGGGTGTGTGTGATATTCACGCCTGTGACTTAGCTCTTGAATTGTAAATTAATTATGAGGGTTTTGATATCAGAATGATACGGTGATAAGAATTCGATATGATATCCGTGATTGTCATTGAACATGCATTGTGCATAATTTTGATATACATAGATGTGCATACGGAAATAATTATACATTTATGCAAAAGTGTGATATTTGTAAATGTGTTTTGTATGATATAGAGGAGCATGTTGGACAACAGTCAGACATTGCCGGACCATCTAGGTAATAACATATCGGAGCATACTATAAGTAAACCTAGATGATTTTTCTAGGATTGATTATATTTGTTTAATTTTCTAATTAAATGTTTGTGATTTGTTTATGAATTCTAGACTTAAAGTCCGAGGAGTTTAATATTTGGGAATATATTAGAAGTGTTCTATGTGTATTTGAATTTTGAATGATATTTGAATTCTCAACAAAAGTTGAATGCCAGACTTAGGTTTAATGACTATGAGATTCTGATTATACATCATACGTGACTGTTGTACATGACATATTTTGTATTTGATGCATTTCATAAACTGCATGCTTAGATAAAGGCGTTGTGACTAAAGTAGCCAGTATGAAAGCATTTGCACATAGAGTTTTGCTTCGTAATTTCTGATTTTGCACGTAAAGTTATGCTCTGTGATTCTATTCTGACTGATTCTAATGGGCCAGTATTTGTATATGTATATGATAGGCACTTGGTCACAACATTAATAACAAATCTAGAGTCTGACGTGCATTTGTATTTGCAAATATCAGTTATGATTTGCAATGATTGCATGATATGCCATGTTAATGTGAGTATCTGGAATATATATGTTTTGAATGAATATTTGTGAAATATGTGATTTGTGTATATGACCTGAGTGAAATCATCAATAATGATTCGCTCATTAAGTTCGCAAAACTCATCAAAAATTGCGACGTGGCTTTTCAGGTACGAGACAGAAGACCTAGTTTCTTAATCTAGATTAGAGGAACATTTTGGATTAGTTATGACTCAGAGGTCTATCAGCTGACATCGAAAGATTTGTAATTTGTAATTTGTAGTTTTTGTTTATAACTTGTATAAAGTTTGTGAAATACAATGTAAGCTTTTGTGAATGAATGCGATGAAAGGTTTTTAATTTTTCATGACTTATAATTAAGTTAGTTGATGTCATGTATAAGTTGGATTTATTTTTGCTCTAACATACCATTATCATAGGATATGTACTTGAATGTCCTTGGATGTTCGAGTATATACTTTATGGTAGTGGGATGTTTCACAACAGATGTTGATGGAGCTAATGAAAGGTGTGATTAATTGAGCTCTTATAGCTAAAGAAAGTGTTCTGGAGCTCCCATTGCTTGTGCTCTTTTGAATTTTCTGAATCAATGGTTAGAAATTGGAATGTCTAGATATATGACAGAGAGAAGAACGTGTTTCAAACTTGATGACTCATATACACCCATGAAGGTATAGTAGTCAAACCTCTTGAAGTAACTACCAAAGGTAGTTATATGATGGTAGTTATATGGAGATTATAAAAACAAAAGTGAAGATATACATCGGATGTGTATGTTTTAAGTTGCTTGACAGAGTAGAAACAAAGATATTTTCTGCAGTAAATTGGTAACGAAAAGTTCTTTAACCGGTGGAATCACAACAAGAATTTAAGTAGGTAATTCTTTGTTTTATATGCATATGAACAGATCCTGTTTGACATGATCTTTGTGATTGTGTTTTTATCTTGATTATTTCTATCATTGGTATCAGAGCCAAGTTAATATATTTTATGTAATATGCATGCGTAAATCAATGTTTTATGATATGCTATTTCTTGACGTCTGTTTTATGCTTATGGTTTTATTCATTCTATTTCTATATTCCAAAAGCCTTGAAATGCCGATTTTTCATTTTGTCTCTTCTTTCATGAGAGTTTGGGAAGATGATTGTTGACATTGAAAAATGAGTGGTCTTCAACATTGAAAACTGGTTCTTAGGAAAACGTTAAGAGCAACAGAGTTTGTTTTTTTTCTTTCTCGATTTTTTGAATAGTCTTCAAACAAAAAGACAACGTTGTTGCTTTTGTTTCTTCGCTTTAAGATGTTTTCATTTTTTCAAAGCTAGAAGAGTTGTTTGTTCTTGTTAGGATTTAAGGAAAGAAAAAAAAGAAAACTACACGCAGACAAGAGGAGGAAGAAGACGCTTTTCACAAAGTATGTGTTTTTTCACAAACAATGCGTAAAGAAGATCCGAGGCATAGTTTTTCATAAGTATGTGGTTTTTAATTCATAAATAACTTTTTTGTCTTGTCATATATATGTAACAATTCGTGGTAGATGACCACTACTCTCTCTCTCTCAACAGTACATTGTTATATATATAACTATAATAAGACAAAAGACTCATAAACAATTAGAAATAAGTTTTCTAATTTACCTTAACTAATTTATTTCGTTAAATTAGTTTCAATAAAAACAAACTAATTTATTTAGTTAAAATAAACTTAGAAATAAGTTTAAAATTAGGTGTTTCATTAGAAATTAATTTCTAATTAAACCCTGATAAATTTATTAGTTCAATTATATTAGATTAGAAATAAGTTTCTAATTGATTAAATATTAATAGCATAATTTGATTAGTTCAATAAATTGTTAATAAAATAATTAGACAAAATAAATTAAACTATTTCCATAATATGAGCATTTGTTCACTATATGTTAGACAAACTAATTTGTTTATTTTGTGCTCTCTTCTGATTCTTGAAAATTTTGTTTTTCAGGAAGATGTTTATTATTAAGCAAACGTCTAAGCTTATTCGATGTGAGACACAAAAGAGACGAATAGACAATATGTATGTAAAATTAGTTAACATGTGTTTAATGCATGGAGACGGTCTAATATAACCTATTATTTTAGATAATAATATGATGCAAGAGTTATATTTTGGAGATTATCTAGATTACGCAGATGTTGAAGTAAAGTACATGACTTTGCTTGCAACATTACCTCAACCTTAAGGCGAACTATTACTAATGCTATGGAATACTATGTCTAACAAGAAGACTTATAGTTTGTTAGTGATGATATTTATTAAAGAAATGCGTAGAAGGGAGTTGATAAGGACTTTATATCCTCTAAATTTTTCAATGGAAATAGTAAGATTTATTGTACATTGAGCTTCGTGAACTGTGCCACGTGAACTCATGAACTCATTTTCATATAGGGTTCGTTGCCTACAGAATGTTAGTAGGTTGTAGCGCAACTAATACAATATGTTGTTTTATAAGACCAACGTCCTAATATTTATGTAATATGTTTACATGAATTTTATATAGGAATTCGTCTAAAGTAAAGTAATTAGGATTCGATTGTTGTATGAATGATGATTGAACACATTTACGGACTTTTGATTTCATAAGCAATTGTGATCAAATTATTTACTCTATGTATGATGAATGTGACATTAACGTGCATATATATTTCTTTTCTTAATATAGAAACTTAGTGTTTCAAAATGGCTACTACTTTGAAGAATATTGTTGCTAAACTTAATAGGGGTGAGAAACTCAATGGTGACAATTGCGAAATCTGGAGTATGAAAATTCAATAAATACTAGAAGAGCAAGAGGCTCTTGAACCATTAAAGCTAACCATGGACGTTCCTGAGGAGGGCACTACAACCCAACATAGAAAGGACCGCGATACATATGAATTATGAAAAAAGAAGAACTCTTTAGCTTGCATCATATTGCTGAGTAGCATGGATAATGATATCATACGTGAGTTCTGTAAATTCGAAACAGCAAAGGACATGTGGTTTGCACTGGCTGCTCGTTTTGGAGGTGCTTCAGTGAACAAAGTGAGGTCACTTACTATAAAGTTTGATACTTATAAGAAATTTCTAGATGATACAATGCAAAAACATATGAGAAAAATGTCCAACATGGTAAGTGAGTTACGTGATGTTGGTCATGAGTTGTCTGATGAACAATAAGTACAAGTTTTGATTCGTTCACTACCTCAGAGTTGGGAGCATATGAAGATGCACCTAACTCATAATGAAAACATCAAGATAATGGAAGATGCTACGAGGCATCTTATCTTGGAGGAAGGCATCTTGAACCCTTAAAGATATCTTATGAGGTGTATGCAGTTAGTTTTAGCTTACATGGAGCTATAAACAAGAAACGTAAGCATCATGGTCGATATAAATGAAAGAAGAATAAGAAATTTAACCACTCTCCTCAGGAATCCAAGAAGGAAAAATGGAACCAACATGGAAAGGGAAAACTTCCTTCAAAAAGAAGAACATGAAACATATAAAGTGCTATAATTGTGGTAATAAGGGTCACTTTGCTCGAGATTGTACCGAGCCCAACAAAGTTCTACTTTATATTACAAACATTTGTTCTGTGAATGTTTCTTGTTTTGTTTTTCTAATTGAATCACATCATTTGTGGATTGCAGACTCAGGAGCAACTAACCATGTAGCGAAGGGTCGTGATGCCTTCGTTGAGTTTCATAAACTCCCACATGGTAGTTGATGGCTTTATGTAGGTAACAATTCCAAAGTTGCTATACAAGGAATTGACACATATAAATTGGACATGCGTGGAAGACGACCTCTCATCCTACATGAAGTATTATTTGCTTCACAGATTCGTAGGAATCTCTTATCTGTATTAATGTTGGTTAGACTTGGTTTTAATATAAATTTCCACAGTGGTGGAATAGATTTGTATTTTGGATCTATTACTTATGGTCATGGACTTTTATTGTATGGTTTTATTGTACTAGATGTGTTAAAAGAAAATAATATTATTAGTTATTCATTATTTACATCTAGTAATTCCAACAATGATGCAATTTTGTAGCTTGCTAGACTATGTCATATTGGTCAAAATCAAATTAGTCGATTAGCTAAAGAAGTGCTTTAAGGTAATCTGAGTCAAGTAGATCTACCTACATGTGAGCATTGTTTAGCTAGTAAAATGGCAAGAAAGCCATTTAGAAAGGAAACACGAACTTTATATCCATTGCAATTAATTCATTATGACATATGTGGTTCAATGAATGTAAGGGCTAAACGTGGGGCAGTTTATTTCATCACATTCATAGATGACTATACTCGATATGGTCATGCCTATTTGATTTCTCATAAATCGGAAGCATTCGATTGTTTCATAAAATACATGAACTTAGTTGAGAATCAATTAGATAAGAAAATAAAAGCATTACGAACTGATCATAAACAAGAATACTTGTCAGAAAAGTTCAAGGCTTTATGTGATGAAAAAGGAATAGAAAGGCAATTAACAATTCCAAGAACCGCACAACAAAATGGCATCGCTGAAAGACGAAATAGAACGTTATTAGAAATGAAATAGAACGTTATTAGAAATGATTAGGTCTATGATGGCCCAAGAAAATTTACCAATCACCTTTTAGGGTGATGTGTTGCTAGCAGCCACCTGTGTATTTAATTGTGTGCCCATGAAATCAGTTACTAGCACACTATATGAGTTATGGACTGGTAGGAGACCTGATGTGTCAAGTCTCAGACCATGGGGGTATGCAGCCTATGTTTATAATCTCTCTCATAAACATGGTAAATTAAGCCCAAAAAGAGGGAAAAGTTTATTAGATACTCAAAACACTCAAAAGGATATGTGTTCATTAGTAAACAAGGTAATAGAGGTATAACTGAATTTGAATCATGATATGTAACATTCTTAGAGAATGATTTTTCCAAGCAAGGCAAAATAGGTAAAGACATATTGTTATATGAGTCACTTGATCAGAATGATTTTGTTATGAAGAATCAAGATGGGGAACTTCAACCAAGTGGGAGCAATTCCACATAAAGGTTCTCTATGATGACTAATCCGAGTGGGAGCAATCAAATCAATCATGAATTTATTTATGATGAACCTCGGTTGACATGAAGTAATTGAGGAATAATTCCCTGATGTCGTTTTGAGATTGAAGGAGAAATTAATATAATTGTTCAGCAAGAGGAAGAAGAGCCAAAGAATGTAAATGAGGCTTTTACTAGCCTTGCTAAAAAATAATGTATAAAAGCAATGACAGAAGAAATGGCTTCTTTAAGCTCAAATTAAGTATGGAACTTAGTTGACCTCCTTGAAGGGCGTAAAGCAATTGGGAACAAGTGGGTTCTCAAAATTAAGCGAAAAACTGATGGCAATATCGAAAGATATAAGGCACATCTTGTAGCAAAAGGATACACACAACAAGAGGGAATTGATTACGAGGAAACTTTTTCACCTGTTGTGAAGTTTACTTCAATCCATCTTATTCTGGCTATAGTAGCCAGTATGGATCTTGAATTACATCAAATGGATGTAAAAACTGCTTTTCTCAATGGAGAATTAGATGAAGAAATCTATATAGATCAACATGAAGGTTTCATCAAGGCAGTTCGAGAAAATAAAGTATGTCGATTATTAAAATCAATTTATGGCCTAAAGTAGTCTTCAAGATAATGGTATATTTGTTTTCATAACGTAATCATTTCGTATGATTTTCAAATGATCGATGACGACCATTGTGTGTATGTTAAGAGATCCAAAGATAAATTCACGATTTTTTCTTTATACGTGGATGATATGTTGATTGCTTGTAATGACTATGTGTTTCTTACCCAAATTATAGATTGGTTATCATCTGAATTTGAAATGAAAAATATGGATGAAGCGGCATACATTCTTGGAGTCAAGATTTCAAGAGATCCTTCGAAGAGATTATTATCGCTTTCACAAGTGATGTACATTCAACGAATTCTTGAACGATTCCGTTTGTAAGATTGTAAACCAATTGATAATTATATTGCTAAAAATGAAGGCCTTAGTAAGAGAAATTACCCATCAACGCCACAAGAAAGGGAACAAATGAAGCATGTTCCCTACTCTAGTGTAGTTGGAAGTCTTACATACACAATGATGTGTACAAGATCAAATATTTGTTACGTTGTTGGGATGGTGAACAGATATCGATCAAATCCAGGCCAAGCACATTGGAAAGCAGTAAAGAGAATATTGAGGTATCTAAACAGAACCGTGGATTATGCATTATGTTATCAAGGCAATGATTTATGTATACAAGGGTATACAGATGCAGAATGGGGAGAAGATTTAGACGAAAGAAAATCTACCTCAGGATATATATTTGTACTAAACCATGGAGCAATATCATGGAAAAGTAAGAAACAATCTTACGTTGCTGAATCTATAGCATTCTCAACTGCAATACAAGAGGTTATGTGGCTTCATCGATTTTTTTGTGTATTTGGGAGTCACTAAAAGTGAAATTAATCCAGCGACCATCAACTGTGATAGTCAAGCTGCCATCGCTTATACTAAAACCCTAAATTTCATTATAAGACAAATCTCATAGATACTAAGTATAATTATGTGAAAGATAGCTGCACGAGGAGAAGTGAACATGAGATATATATCTACGCAAGATATGATAGCACACCCAATAACAAAGCCAATTTCTAGAAATGTATACATTAGGCATGTAAAGTCACTAGGACTACGTAGATGTTAAAATATATTGATAAACATTTCTCTATGTATGTTCACTCAGTCGAATGTCATATGTTTGGATATATTGTATGATGAAGATTATACATTGTGTATCATTGGATTCATGAATATACGTGTTTGTGTATAAATATATTTTTTGGATGAATCATAAGTATATGAGACAAATTATACATTGGCCTTCTCACATAGGAAATCACCTCTAGTGTTTATGCTCGGTAGAAATGAGACATGTTTAAAGTTTATTATCTAGGTGATAATTGAGAGCGAGAAACTTAAACCATAAATGCCCCAAAGAAATTAGTTCGACGTGATTTGTTAATCACTATATCTGTCTTACGTTGCCAGATGTGAGTACTGAACAAGTTTTTTGAGTAGATACGTAAACTCAAGTTAAACATTGAGTATGTTTAAACTATCATTTGTACGGTATTTATTGAATGAAAGATGTTCAAGTTAAACGAAATAGATAAATACCATAGCACATGATTTGTACCATGTGTGCACAATTGACCACAAAAAAGGAGATCAATGTAAGTTGCGAGATCTCCTCTTACATTGTGTGAGACCCTTGATGTTAAGAAAAACCTCATCATATACCCTTATGACTCTTGTGTCATTCTTGAGAATTGAATTTAAGGTTTGCTACTTTAAGTTATTGCCAAAAGATCACACAAGATGCGATCCTATATAAACATTTTAGGAAAGCAAATTAAATTTAATTCAAAAGAGAATTGAGAATAGAAGAATGTCATTTAATTTAGATCATTGACTCGCATGAAAAGTATTCATAAATGGTTATCGTCTTTTTATTAGAGAACTTGAATACAGTCATGACTCAAGAAACTAAATGATATCAAAGGAAAAAATGCAAATGCGAGATATGACCTAGAGTATAGCATACAATATCTACTCAAGGACTCATAAGTTTCAGGATCAATTTGTTAGAACGAGATGTCATATACTCCTAACAAATATATGACACTGTGTTCTTGTCATATGCTGATAACACTAGTTATTGAATAAGTATGAGCACCGTAGAGTTTCGTTAAACTCATCATGTGTGAGTGGAAGATGATGACTTATATACACTTATGAAAGATATAGTAGTCAAACCTCTTGAAAATTTCTCTATAGTAAAAGTTCAAACAAAAATTTTTAATCGGCAAAGTTACAACAAAAATTTAAGTATATAATGTTTGTTTTATCTAAAGATGAAACTATCCTGACATTTAAGATTATGTTTTATCATGTTTAATTTTATATCAGAAACAATGCTAAAGTAAGAACCAGAATCTTTGATATGTATTATGTATACAGCAGCACGCAAAGGTAGAAGGAGAAAGGGCAGGGCAGTCCCTAGTTCAAGCGAAAATATGGAAATAATCAAAGACAAAAAGTGGGGACTGGGGAGCCGAGGTTTTGGTGATAAACCACGGGGTTTATGGTTGTAAAACGTGGGACGGGAACGGGAGTGAGTGGGAGGTAGAATTTTTGGTTGGGTTGATTGGTTTTTAGACGATCCCGATTCTCAAGCTTCCATCCCATGACCGCTTTTCCCGCTCACCCGGTCGTGTGAGACAATCCTATATGTAAGCTCTCTCTCTCTTTGAAGCTTCTCTTTTCTCTATCTCTCTCTTTGCTTTGGCTCAATATTCATGTTTCCCACATTTAAGACCCTCTGAACGATCAACTTTCAACTCGTCGTTTGATTTGCTTCCTCATTTGGGGTACGTTTGAGTTCTACGTTATTTCGAGCTTTTCTCGCTTTTTCTTTTTCACACACGTTGCCATATTTTACTCTTCAAAAGGTTAGATTTTGACTTCTCCCTTTTCTCTCTTTTATCAAAAACTAAATCTTCTTTTAATGATTTCAATTTCTAGTTATTGGAATACATGGTTTAGTGATCTTAGGCTGGTTTTACTTTTAACCATTTTTAACCATTTCAATCTTTCTTTCTTTCTTCTTTTTTTGTTATGTTTCTGTATTCCCATTTTCTTCCTCTGTTTGAAAACTTATTTCTTCTAAATATTTTGGTCAATTTGTGAATTTTTGCAACATTGTAGATGTCAACTGATAATAGGTTGATGATTGCAACTTTTAGCATTGTGTATTGATGCTGGAAAGGATTTTGAGGTGGGTTTAATGGAGGTTATAAGGAGATCAAATTGACTTTTAGAATTGTGAGACTTCCTTCTGAAGGTGAAACTACGTATGTTTAATTGTGCAGGATGGGAAGGGTTAAACTAAAGATCAAGAGGTTGGAGAACTTAAATGGCCGTCAAGCGACCTATGCCAAAAGGAAACATGGCATTATGAAGAAGGCTAATGAGTTATCCATACTCTGCGACATAGACATTATCCTTCTCATGTTCTCTCCGTCTGGTAAACCATCGTTATGCAAAGGAAAAAGCAGGTATCCTTCGTTCTTTTTATTTTTTCTGGGTCTGAATTCAACAAATACAGCTGGTGAGCATTAAGCTTGCCTGACAATTTCCTGTCATTTTATGGATTTGTTTTTATCCTAGCTTAGGCATTACATTGCATAGCCACATTTACGAAAACTAACTACATGCCATTTATTGTTTAGCTAAAGTACAATCGCTGTCAAACAGACTAAGAGCAATATAATGTAGGCGTATATATGTTGATAATTGGATGCTTGATTGCCAAGCACATTACTGTCCTCCCTTTTCTTGAAGGATAGTAAATATTTCAGCCAGAGGACAAGTTTGATGTATGGGATGTTTGCATTTTAGTTTTTGTGTTCAATTGTGTTCTCACAATAACCATCTCATAATCACTTTCATCATCCTTATGGTCATGATAATCATGATTAGAAGAATAAATCTCTTTTCATTTCTTTTTCCATGTGGTAATGTAGCATTGAGGAGGTCATCGGAAAATTTGCTCAGTTAACACCTCAAGAAAGGGCAAAGAGGTACGCTCAAGTTTTATTTCCTTCCTTTGGTTATTGAACTGCATTAGTTAATTGTTCTTCGGCTAGATAGCTGATTTCCTTTTTCTTTTTTATTTCTACTTAATTCGAACAGGAAGCTAGAAAGTCTTGAAGTAAGTTCCTTCTTATGGGTCATTATGAGCATAATATTTTTCTGTTTACTGCTTGGCTTCTCTTCCTTCAATATTAATTTTTTTACTTCTTACTTTGAGAGTCTAGGCGCTAAAGAAAACGTTTAGAAAGTTGGATCATGATGTAAATATACCGGACTTTCTGGGTACAGGGTATGTGTTCTCCACTTATTATTTTGATTTTGATTTACATTCTTTGGTATCTATGTATTAACATCTTGTTGCCTTGGTTGGTTTGTTTCAGTTCACAAACAATGGAGGTACAGTCACAAGCCATCTAATTCAAATTAATCAGAAGTCTTTTCTTTTGTGTTTATGACGATGGCAGTTTCGCATTTTTCAAATTATATGTAACAGGACCTTACTAACCAATCAAGGTATCTGCAGAGTCAACTCTGTGAAGTACAGGAGAGACTGAGGTAAGAATCTGCAAATTATTCCAGTTTAGAGCTGTTTCAGCTGTTAAACCATCCTATGCAAAAAAAAATAAAAATTTAAATCCTATACAACTTTTAACTTTGTGTTCTGCAGCTATTGGACTAATCCAGATAAGATAAATAGCATAGAACATCTGGGGCAGCTTGAAAATTCCCTCAGGGAGTCTCTTGACCGAATTCGAACACAGAAGGTATGCCTATTAATCCTTGTATGGGTGTTCTTAAGGGGTTCCAAAGTTTATTTCCAATAAGTGGTATCGTTAAATATTCAAAATGATTGTCCAAGTTTTATTTGGAAATATCAACTAATTTTTGGCAGAATGAAGGCCAATAGCTACCAAAATTTGCTGTAGTGAGAGTAAACATTTTGTAGCACATTCATCAGCATCTGCATTCTGCAAGCACTTTTTTCTTTTTTCTTTTTGCCTGCAAGGCTGTAACCTTTGAATCACTACTATTTAATGGTTTCATCTGCATTTTCATCTTATCTTACCTCTGCTTGCCAGGAAAATCTAGGAACACAACAACTTATTTCGTTAGAATGCAGTAGTCCGGTAAGGCATGACTCCTTGTCTACAACAGTTATGATAGGTTTCTTCTTTTCCCGTTGGTAAATGTTATCCAAGTTACATTTGTCTTCAGTTCCAGAATGGGATGCCTTTCAGAATGGGTGCCGAACAGCAGCTATCATCTGTGCCTTGGATTGCTAATAATGACAGTCACCATATGGTGTTAGCAGATGACCCAAATCTAGTACCCCATAGGTGAGTGGCATGCAGGTGGAAGAAAAATGAATATGCTGTAGAATTAAACTCAGATCTTTGAAGAAACAATTCATCATTTATATGTTTATTGTACCATACATCACTCCTTTACCAGACCATGAAAATGGGGCTATGAAATGCATGTCAATTATATTACCATATGAAGAACATGTAAAAAGCGATGTACCCTATCTATACATACATATTGAGTGAACCTTGTTTTGTCTGCAGGGATGTCGAATGCTCTGCGGGTTCTTCCTTTGGGAGTTATCCTGGCTACTTTAGCGCAGGAAAAAGTCCTGACTTATCAAATTCCGGCCAAGAGAATGGTGTGAATGGTCTGTTTAATGAGCTAAATGGAACAGCATCCCTGAGGCTGCAGATGGCTGGGCAGTACTCGTACCTGCCATATAGTCTAGATTTATTGAATGATACAAAGTACCAGCCTGCAACAGAGATTAATATACATGAAAACCATGTGGATTATCAAGTTCATGGAAGCTTTGAAGCCCCTCAACCCGAGTATGATACAGGCCCTAGTAGTTGGGCTTCCCCTTCAGGGCATTGTGCTGTTACCATGCTTGATGAGCATCTATATTCCCGGGTTAGTGAACCTCAATGTTCCCCACCTTTCCTCGAGCATTTTCCCCTTTTACTTGGGTGACTGTAAATTCTGAGATATTGAGAATGATCGAATAAATGCAACCATTATCCCAAATTTTGTTTTATTTTTAATGGGTGAGGGAGGAAGGAAATTCTGAGATATTGGGAATGATCGAATAAATGCAACCATTATCCCAAATTTTGTTTTTATTTTTAATGGGTGAGGTAGGAAGGAAAAAGGCATTAACATGAACATTTTGACATGGCAGCCTACTTCTTGCAAGACTAAATCAAGGCAGGGGCTCCTTCCAGTCTCACCCTTGGTAGAATGGACTCACAGCAACAACCCCCAAGTTCATAATTACTACAACTGTAACTATGACAATTGAACTAAAGCATTGAAAAGGCACTAACTTCGTTCAGGTTTTAAAATCTTAACGTACACTTATTTGCATTCTGTTAAACCCATCACAGTTATCACTTCTTGCTTTCTGTTTTCTCTGCTAGGTACAAATTGGAGATAAGAGTAAGCACCTTTTTTTTTTTTTCCTTTGACAGCAGCAGTGTTCTAAGTTACATGCATGATTTTGTGCAACTAAATTTATACACAATAATCTGCTTAACAGAACAAGTTTTTCATTTGGAACTGTACTTTCTGCATATCTGCCTGCACGTTATCCACAATACTACTTTGTGGATGCTGTACTTTAACAGAAACCAAATTTATTATGAGTTTGATATTTGTTCTTGTCATAAATTTTATTTGTGGACCATTTTAGGAATCTTTATGTTTCTCTTGTGGCCTTTGCAGGTATAAATATAATGCCCTGGCATGCTCGTGTTAAGACTTTCCCACGGTGATGGAAACCTCGTCACCAATCTTAAAACCATCTTTAGTGTTTCTTGCTGCAGCCTAACTGAGGTGCCGCTGTGTTATTACCGTTGACCAACTGATCAGGTTGTTGGAGTGCTTGGTCGAAAGAAACTGTTGAACGGGCAAATATGGATTTTCCAGAAACGCAAGTGTTAGAAGCAACCAGTGATTGGCATTGTATGTATAGGGCATAACAGCGTAGGCAAGTTATTAACCAATGAGGCACCAGTTGTGAGATATTACCAAATCATCTGTGTGATATATATAGTAGTAGGCTATCCCAAGTTATATATAATCGACCTCTTTTTGGTGACAGAACTCACTGGTGGAGGCACAGACTAGTTCATTCCCCGAGCTGTATACAAATACCATATACCAATGTTTACGATTCTGCAATGCATATAAGTTGAATTTAATAGTTTTGCCTCCTCTCTGCATATAAGTCATATTTCATTCAGTAAATGAAATTGACTGCACGCTTCAAGTTCCTTGACAAGACGGAAACACTACCAAGTCGATATTGCGCGGTGACTGCATTTTCACGACTCACCACAAAGGATGGATATTGACAAAAACCAAGAGGGGTAAAGGCACTCATATTACGGGTTCATTCTCAAAATTTAATGCTAATATCTTTTAAAACATTGTTAAACAATTCAAAATTTTATTATAATATGCAACAATTACTTTTGTTGAAAAGTAAAAAGTATTAATTAATATTTTAATTTTATACAATAAAATAAGGAAATGCCTTTCTAGTTACTTTAATTTAATATCCATATAATTATATATAAATACATCTTCAGTTCATTAATTTTTAAGTTTTTTAAGTAATTTAAAAATGTCTGCAAAGATAACTTTTATGTTTTAATGCGTCCAACTACATTAAATAATTACAAAAAATATAAAGAGATGATTTTGAGAAGAATATTTTAATATATATAAAGCAATTTTTTATGTTAATAAAACAATTTTTTAGATGAAATTTAATTATGATATCATAATTAATAATTTTTAAAAATAATTTATTATACAGAATAAGTAAAGATGTATTATTAAAATTTAAATATATTTAAAAGATGTATGTACTAAATTTTAATTTGGTAAATATTGATTGATAGGAATTTATAATATTAAAATTTTAGAGGCTCATCTATTGAAAATTGAAAATCTATTAAACCTATCAGTAGCTTTGACAAAGTAGCTTGCTTCTCACTGTACTGAAATTGGAATCAATTTGAGTAAAAATGATATCATTTTATAAAAATTTAATAAAATAAGTCTTTTGGTGATTGAAAAATTAATTGACCAAAATAACTTTATTTTTGTTTAATAATCAATTGATTTAAATTCAATTGTTTGACTGGATCCCAATTGAAGTTTAGATTGGTATCGAGCTAAAAATATAAAGTTGGGTTGGATTACGCTAATGGTACGTTCACAACCGAAATCTAACTTGATTAGATTTTAAGTCAAAACTTGAGTTAATATTTAGAATGATTGACTCATTCAATTTAAATAATCTAAAAGGGCAAACTTTTGGTATACAAAACCTTTCGCTTTGTGAGGGCCGAGAATTAATTATACACAATCTTCTTTTTGTATTTTTTTAAAAAAATTCTTTATGTGATTTGAATTCATAACTTTTAGTTACAAAGCAGTAACTTTATCGATTGTCCTCATACTCATCTTCTTAAATAATGTAAATAGATTTAAATTGAATTAGACCAAAATGATGTTTCTTTTATTCAATAGCTGAAGAACTAAGTAACTAAAATAAGGATATTTTTCCGAAGCCTAACTAACCTAAATTCAAGTTGTTCGGCTTGAATTTGATCGGGCTTTAGACTTAAGCAAAAATAAAACAAGGAAGGCTTGATTTGAACCAATCCAAAGTTAATGTTTAAATTTTACTGTGATCAAAATTTGAATCGGATTTGAAGTTAATTTAATCTACTTGACCTAAATAGTTCAAATTGATTGAAGAATCGATTGACATAAACGATATTATGCTTGTTTGAAATACAATTTGATCGAATTCGAATTATTTGACCAAAAATCAATGAAACTTTTTTTTCAACTCGATCTAGAAAACTTGAGCCACGTAAATAGTAGTGCCGACCCAACTCGTTAACCTGCCTACCTAAAGTTATCATTAAGCCCATCACAAGGTAACTATTAAGGAATTGGATGTGAACATTTAATGTACTTACAACTCGCCTTGATGCTACAAATGTTTAAGGGAAGATTTTGAAGGTACAAACCATTATGTATGCAATGTTCCTAACTCCTAACCACTAGCAGACTATTAAGGCTGTGGGAATTTATTAAAATAAAAGATTTTATGACGTTTTCTAACTCATAGTTGGAAAGCACTGGCATTTAGAGACTAATTGCCCAAGGGTAGTCCATCCTCATAAAGACCTGAGTGATGCGGTTACAACCAAAAGACACGCATTTAATACTTCGTACATCTTGATGCAGAACACCGAAGGTGCAGGTTGATTTGATGGTAACTAACCAACGAACTAAGTAGTAATAATATTGATATGTTTTTTATTTAGTTACTTAAAGGGATGTTTTAGAAAGGTTTCAATTATGAGAAGACGTCTTTAAGTTATTTACACTCAAATTAATTTTCTCTCAAACTGAATAAATTTTTTAAGAGAGATAATATCTTATTTTTAAATTTTAAGCGAATGCGTGTACGAAAACGATTTTTTATATTAATATTTATTGTTATATTTTGGAGCAGGCAAGTAATTGTCCTTGATTCTGACAGGTTAAGTTAGTCAGCATTCAGCAAAATGAGCGGGAACGGCACGTGGGGTGCGTGCTTAGTCTAGATATGGGGAACGTGGAAGCTGTCAGGTTGGGTCAGAGTTTGACCCATCAATCACTTGACATCCGTATCTGTTATCGTAGCAAAAAGTGGTTCTTTTGCAGGGTTTTGAAAATATTAGCTTTTTATTCAAATTACAAACATGTTATGAAATTACCTGGGGATAAAATACACTTCTGTTATTGACAGAAGCAGAACAATTGCCCATTAAGCGGAAGTTTTTTATTCTCATCTCATGTGACCACCTCCTGTCGTCAAAGAACCAAAAAAGTTAAAAGAAAAAACATATGTGCAAGTGATTTTTGTATATTATGGGATTCTCTGGTGATATCGATTTGAATCTTCAGGAAATCTTTGTATAAAGAGACAAGCAGAAGGATATGGACATGAAATGTGTTTTGACGTTTCATTTAGGCACTGCCATATGAAATGAAAGTAAGACCTGACACATTTTCTTCTCAAACTAACTTCTGGTTTTGTAAATCTGTACATATTTTACTACTTACCTTGTGAATTAATTTGGTATCTAAACACAATAAATTCAATATGAGAAATGGGAAATATGTTGTTGTAGCACACAAAACTCCCTGGGTTCGGATTCCAAATCTGTTAATCTTCATCAGCTTTATATTTCATATAGAAAGGAGGCTTCACCAGAACCAAGAGGCAGGAGATGCTGTGAAGGATTGAAGATATTTACGACCTTCTGTACCTGACAATTCTTAAATGCAGCAAATAAAGATTTACTTTTGACAAGTTCGATATCTATTTGTTATATCATTTTCAAGTTTAGGTAACACTTGTTGTGTTACATAAAACGCATGGAAAATTTAGGTAACATGAAATAAGATTGACATTTCAACAAAAAGACAAAATAAGTGTATGTTACATAAACAGAACGTTTGGTTTGAGCACGAGATTGAGTATGAATATGGGTATAATAGTAGAAGGAATGAGAATGGTTATGAAAAATAAAAAATGATGTTTTGTTTGTAACTTGAGTTTCTGTATTAATATCAATAATGTTATTTGGTTTGTTGCATTAATGGGAATGAAAGATAATAGGCATGTTTGGATAATAGCTGATCAGCCAATTTTTGGTTGATTGACTAAAAATGAGTTGCTTGACTCTACCAATCAGCTAATTGTTGTGTTTGGTTGTTGGCTGATTGGGTTGAATCAACCAACCCAATCAGCCAAAATTAAAAAGCTATTAGTAGCAGCGTTTCACGAATCAGCTGTTTACTTTTTCTTATAATACCAATTTTGCCCTTAAATTTTTTACCAACGTCATTTACGCTTCTCTCATGTTTATGCCTGGCCTGAAGAATAAAAGTTCAATGTGTTCCATGTTTACGCCTCTCTCTCTTTCCATGTCTTTAAAAAAATTTATTAAAAAAGCATGGGTTCCAAACAATTGCTCACAAGAGATGCATTATTTCATATCATGGGTTCTTAAATTGTTATAATAATAATAATAATAATAATAATAATAATAGTAATAGTAGTAATAATAATAATAATAATAATAATAATAATAATAGTAATAGTAATAATAATAATAATAATAATAATAGTACTTTTATCATTCTTTATTATTATTATTATACTAATAATGATAAATTATTATTATTATTATTATTATTATTATTATTATTATTATTATTATTATTATTATTATTATTTCTATATTTTTTATTAGAGTTATAAATTTAATTTTTGTAGAATTAAA
>JANTNU010000003.1:15598280-15610643 GCA_024752395.1 Erythroxylum havanense
TCAGTAAATACAGTAAAGCATATCAGTCAGTCCCAATATTACCATAATACCCTTGCTGACAGTAACGGGATGTTACAGATGAACCCTTATGTCATCATTTTTAAGTATGCCCAATCGATCATTCATGCAAAGGTATTGGTGGGTAGGACACTAATGTGTCCAAGACTACATGTGGAGACACTTGTTAGATGGCGTAATCCTCCACTGGGTTGGATATGTTTCAATACTGAAGGAGTGTACCGAGCGTCGACTTCGTGGGCTACAGTAGGAGGAGTCATTCGGGACAACACAAGGAAATGGCTAAGGGTTTTGTACACAATATAGGTTACTGCACATCAATTTGTGCTGAACTCTGGGGGGTATTCTTAGGTTTAACCCTGGCATGGAGTATGAGGTATCGGAGGGTGGAACTTGACATGGACTTACTGACAGTTATCAATTTATTATCGTCATCCGATACATCGTATGTACCATATAACACCTTACTTTTGGGGATTCAACAATTACTACAACGTGAATGGATTGTGGAAGCTAAACATATATACCGTGAGGCTAATAAAGCTGCGGATTAACTAGCAAATCATGCCAGGTACCTAGACCTTGGCATTTATTGGTATCAAAACCTGCCTGTGGGTTACTTTGACATCCTCCTAGAGGATATAACTGAGGTCTCTTTTCCTTGCCTAGTAGCTTAAACTGTTTATATTTCTCCTTCTGAGCAAAAAAAGAAGAAGATATTCTATCTTCAACGGTAAGTAAAAAAATAAGCAATCTTATGAATATATTTGATTAATCTTGAATAACTCTTTTTACCAAGCTAATTTAATATGTTTAGTCTTTAAAAAAAGTGCTTCTACTATTACTTATAGGATGTTTGGCATGAAACTATAATATTCTTCTTAGATTTTGATCACTGGAATTTTTCATTTGGTACCCATAAAAATTGCACAACAATGATAGTATTAATGTTTGTTGTGACTAAGATGAAAGACTATAAAGGTATGTTTGAATGTGGATGAAGGGATGGAAGAGAATGGAAGGGAATGACCCAAATGACTCAAGCCATTATTTAGGAGTCTATTTTGAAACATGATTGAATGACAATTAATGCCTTTAGAAGCTATCCTTTGCCATCCAAAATTTAATATTTTGTGACCTCTCAAATTGGAGGGTCAGGGATGGAATGATATGGTTTGCCTTCCAAACCTCTCTTATTTTATTTAAACTTCCAAACAATAGAATGACCCATTTCATTCCATTCCATTTCATTCCATCCAAAACTCCCAAACATACTCAAAAGTTTCTTATCGCACCATTAATAAAAATAAACAATAGCAAAGAACCATTTCTTTCCGCCACATAGATACATTAAACAAGTGCAATAAAACTTGAAAATTAGATTATGTCCAATCTTTCAGAAAATGGAATCATACACGCTAACAACCAATCCATGCCTCTACGCCATCGGCCTCAAACGTCAACCCCGCGTCGTTGCCCACCTCCAAAGTTGAAGCCATAAGCCTCCACAATCCTCTATAAGCCACACCAAACTCCAGACAATTAAAGTTCCAATCTTTAAAAGAAAATATGGGATTGTTTGATCTAGAGAGGCACTTCGCCTTCTATGGGGCTTATCATAGTAATCCCACCAATATTTTGATTCACATGATCTTTGTCTGGCCTATCTTTTTCACTGCCCTTCTCATTCTTTACTTCACGCCTTCTCTGTTCTCTCTCGCTCCGCTCCAGCTTCCTCTGCTTGGTTACCATTTAAACCTGTTTCTGAATTTTGGGTTCTTGTTTGCTCTGATTTATGCGCTGTTTTATATATGCTTGGATGCCAAAGCTGGCATCTTGGCTGCTATGCTCTGCGGTCTTTGTTGGGTGGCTAGTAGTTATGTCGCTTCTTGGCTTGGTTTCTCTCTTGCTTGGAAGGTACGGTTTCTGGGTGGCTTGTTATTACCTTATGTGAAAATCAAGTTCTTTTTTTTTTCTTTTTTTCGTGTATTGGGTAATACAAAATCATCTTATTTGTCTTTTACACGTTGACTTGATGTTCTCATTGAGATTAATCTTTAAAAAGTGCGTAGGGGTGTTGGTGATGGAGTTTCTGGTATTGTAAACTGGGGATGGTTCTATCTCATTCTCTACTTAAATTAAGACAATTTTTAGTACAAAGATATTATCGTCACACTCTGATATAACATTGAACTAATCGACATTTCTAGATATCTACCAGAGGGGGCGAGAGAGAGAGAGAAGAGTGGGAAAAGTTAGAATTTTGAATACCACCTCAAGGTTTGTGTTTGAGATATGGACCAACTACATGATCGTCAGAAAGTGTTTTCCTTTAGTTATGAAATTTGGTGGCCAGTGTTTGCTTTTGAGTTGGCTATCAACTTTGTAGCTCTTCTTTTATATCTCCTTTTATTTTCTTCATGATCTTTGTTTTGTTCATAATTGATTTGCTTTTTAATCTATTTCTGTGCACTACTGTGTAAAGTTTAATGTGCCCACTGCCCAGAATATTCTTGTCTGATTACCTATATGCTGAGAAATGTCGGGTTTGAGACTCAAGTCAAACTTGGGCATCAGGACTAAGAGTGGCCATTTCTTAAAACCAAAATCTGAATGAAGATGGATCCGACTTCTGACATGGACATTGGACTATCATAAGATATTGGATTAGAGAATCAGTTGCTAGGACCAGTCTTTCCTAGGCAAGACATTTTCAGTTTGACGTTCATTACTTGCAGTTATTGTATGCAAGGTCTACACGTTATCATCTAGACCTTGCATGATAACGTGTAGGTAACAATGTGGGGACATGAACACAAATTTTATTCATAGCTTGTATGGTTGATAGTCTGTTTTGCTCCAGATGAATTTTAAACTTGAAATTACTTGCAGATCGTTCTCGTAGCCCAAGTTGTTTGTTGGACTGGACAATTTATTGGTCATGGGGTCTACGAGGTAGCTGCTTCTAAGATAGTAGATCAGTTATCGGTATACTCTGTGTACGTCTAACTTCAATTGGTCATGCAGAGACGAGCACCTGCTCTTTTGGACAACCTAGCTCAAGCATTTATCATGGCTCCCTTTTTTGTGCTTCTGGAGGTAATTCCTTGAAATCAACTCTCTATTTTGTGACTATTTAATCCAACATCCAAGAACTGACGTATTATGACTCTCTGCCTCAGGTTCTTCTGACCTTTGGTTATGAACCGTACCCTGGCTTTCAAGCAAATGTTCAAGCAAAGATTGCAGCTGAAATCGCCGAGTGGCAAGAAAAGAAGCAGAAGTTGATTTCTTAGACTGTACAGGTGTCTTGTTCATATAGCTTGTTGCCCAGTTTAAAATCCTTCTAATGGATGAACGCATTATGATTATATTTTCGACTTTTTGTCCACTGTGATAAAGCTGCACTAAAGAATCTCCGAGAGGAATGCATTAAGTATTACCTTTTGTAAATAGAACATAAAATTCCCTTTTTTATGTAGTCGTGGTTGTTTCTACGATCAATATCATTCACAGAACTTCATAATTCAAAAACATCATACTGAATAATGCCTTTTCTTTCGTTTATATTGGATTTCTTTTCAGGTATTTCTCTCAAGGATTGACTGCTTAAATGAGGAGCATCTTTAACAAGCCTTTACTGCTTCTTTTCTTCTTCGTAAAGTGTGAAATAGGAAGTTGGTTTTGCATTTATTGGGCTGAATTTTACAGAAATAATTGCTTATGTCATATTTTTCCAGATTTGTCAAAAACTAACTTGTTGAAACACATTCACATTGTGTTCTTTTAAAACCGATCGATTTTGGAATATGTATTTCCATCTCATACGTATTGATTACGTTCTTCGATGTGCCTTATGAGCGTATAGCTACCTTAAGCTTTAACCCATGTGCCATTGATAAAATGGTCATCATCCTGTACTTCACGGGATGATTTGGGGCCAGGTTGAACTCGAAAAATCTACCCAATATAGCAAGTGCCATCTTCATTTGGAGATACGCAGAGTCCTTGCCGAGACAAATCCTTGGTCCAGCCTGCAGAAGATTAGAAAATAAGAAATGTAAGCCATCCGCTGCAAGGAGCAAGGCATGAATTGTGTTCAGTAGAGCATATAATGATCACTGAAATTTGACACCATGAGCAGCCATTATCTCTTGGTTGAAAATGCTTTCTCGCTTACTTGAAATGCTGTAAACTTGAAGGGTGATGCTTGTTGAAAGATTCCATCTTTAATCCATCTCTCAGGTTTGAATGAAGCCGCATCAGGTCCCCAGTTGTATTCCATTCTACCCATTGAATAAGGAACATAAGTTACCATTCCTCCTGCTTTTAATTTAGTCCCGTCAGGCAAAACATCATCCTCCAGGATGCCTTTTGGGTCCTGCAATCCTTCACAACATTAGCTTGATTGGTTCCAAATAGAAGGTCTAAAGCCTTGACCAGAATTTCATTTTTAACGACGGCGGATCTTTCAATCCTCTTCTCTTGAATGTCATTCTTTGTTTTGACGCTAGTGGCTTTTTCTAATCTGAAAGGGCACGTAAGTCATACCTGAGGAACTGCAGGATACAGACGAAGTGTCTCAGTGATTACTGCATGCAAATAAAACAATTTCCCCAATGAATCATATGTCAAGAGTCCTGAAAATTGCGTCGCTCTCTGATTGAATGATTTCAGGTCTTCTTTGTCAAAATGAACCAATGCAATGTTCTCTTCCCGTGCCCTTTCTTCTTCAAAATTTTGGAGTTCCATATAGAGCTTCTCTGCCACGTGCCGATGGGTCATTATCATGTATACAGCCCATGAGAGAGTTGTAGCCGTTGTGTCTCGACCAGCTATAACGAAGTTGAGGACAATATCTCTAAGACTTTTCTCTGTCATATTGCTTTCTGGATCTTCACCTAACTCAATGAACCTTGACAATATATCGTGTTTTACCTAAAATAACCAAGGCCAACACAGGTACGTTAGTGAGCACAGCTTTCTTTTTTCTGAGAACAGAACATTCTGCGATGTATCTTGTTACCTTGGTGTTTCCGTCAGTATCTCTAGTTTCTTGTATTTCTGCCTTCCTTTTACGAATCACGGAGTAGGTGAAATCATCAACGATTTTAATGCTCCTATCAAGCAAAGCTTCTGAACCCACATTAAGAAATTTCTTAACCTTCCATAATGGATCGAGGAATCTAAGAGTCACAATAATATTGGCAGTATCAAAAGCCCGAGCAAAGCGATTTTCTGGTAGATTTGGAGTCAATGTTCCTATCTCTACTCCAAATCCAACTTTGCAAATTGAGTCCAGAGTCATCCTCATAAACAAATCCTGCAAGAGAAATTTTGAATCAGAATCATAATCGAGACCATTTTGTCAACAAAGTAGGAAGGAATTTCTTGTTGCATTGTACAAAAAGTAGTCTAGTTTCTCAAGGTTCAATAAGGACGGAAGCTCTACTAGTTACCTGCATGTCCACTTCTTTATTACAGAAACATGCCTGACCAAGAATTGATGAGAGTTTTAAGCTATACTCCCTGAAGACTGTGGTGCTGAAATCCCTTAAATTCTTGGATGCAAACTCAAAGCTAGCTGTCTTTCTTTGTTTCCTCCACAGTTCACCATCCACATTGAATATACCATCTCCAAGAAGCGCTTCCATATAGGAATGGTAGGTTTCACCCTTCAATTCACATCAATCTCCGTCATAATCCAACACAAATACATGAAAGTACAAAGACCTTCAGAACTTGGTGAAATAAAAGTTAAGGATTAGAATTAAGATGAATTTAAGCTAAGCACAAGTCAATTCTCTGCAATCTCCTAATTTTTGAGTGTCGACTCAGTATTACTTAGAACCCTGAGGAAAGCATTAGACATTAGGAACATGTACCTTTGGATAATTGGTAAAGTTGGTCTTAAGGACATGTTCCACATTAGCAGGGTCTGCAATGTAAGTATAGGTTGTGAATGGCATAGGGACTACCACAGTTTTATTCTCAGAAAGGTAACTGACAAGCCAGTCATGCATGCGATCAAAGTTCATGAGCTGCTCAATTGCTGCTCCTACAATTGGCCAGGTCTTGGGGCCTTTAATGTGCCTTTGGCTCCACCTATGAATAAATAACCATGTAAATACCATGCAAGCTAACATAAATGTCAAAGCCATTTTATACCCTTCGGCAGTGGAAGAGAGTAGAGGCAGAAGTCTTATCTTCTTCCTATGTCTTTTTAGCAGATTCTTGTGATTAGGGTAGTGTTGTTAGTGAAGCTGTGGGTTAGTTATTGGGACTTGGGAACTATAATTAGCCAAATACTGATCAACATTCTTTGCATGCTCTATAGGCAATCAATATTTAAGTATTGCTTCACCTTTTTCTTGCCCTTCACCTACTTCAACCCAAGTCAGCTATTGTGACAAAAATTATAGCAGCAAAAGAGGTTAAAATTGCAGAAGTTTCAGTTGATAGAAATGTAGTCCATGTGACCCTTTCAAAGAAGCAAGAAATATAACTTATTCTAATGAAATTCCACAATTCTGATGTAATCAATGCAATCTCACATCTTTATATTATTGAATCGCTTTCATAGCCAAGGACAAATTAGCCCATGCATGCACCCAACCTGTGGCTAGACATTCAACACTTATTTCTTTCTGCATGTGCTTTTGACCAATTTCTAGATAAGCTCGTACGTGTATTTTAAAACAATAGTTGCATTACGCATTTTGAATGTCAGGCTGGCGCTTTCAAATCTATGATTTCTTCAAGGAATAGATTTACAAAATTATTTTAATCCACCATTAGTCATATATTTATTTAATTATACTTCTTATGGTGTGCCAACTAACATGCTACAAAAATATATGGTAAGAAAAAGGCTGCAAATGCTAATTGCTTCCATTCTTGGACAACAGGATGAAGAAGTATATATTTTCTTCCAGAGAACTTTTAGGTGATAAAAGTGGTGAAGCTATAGCAGTTGCCAATAAATTTGTTAATATCATCTCTGCTTTTGACCCTATTTACAATTATGTATTTTTTATGAGCATGATCAGTTATCAATCGTTAGAAAATGGTTTCAATAAAAAAATTCATAAAGCTCATGTCATGTTGCTAGTTTGTTTTCAAGGGGACTTGGAGAATAAAAATCCTTAGTGAAAAGAAAACAGAAACAGCCACAGGAATGAAGGTAATGACTACTGATCATGTACATCATTTTCAGTTTTGTCCTAATTCTGTATTGTATAGTACATATTATCGCAATAAACATGCTTCAGTTCACAATTGAACAAAATCTAAATGCATGTCAGCAGCTGACAATTGTGCCTACATGGTCCTTGAGAAGACACTTTCCGCAATTCCTTGGAAGAGGTAAGGTCTGAACCACTTCGGTATTCAGGAATACCAAGTTTTTTTTATTTTATTTTTAATCACTGAAATCCATAAAATGTTGGATTCCCATACAGTGGCTGGTTTGGGATGCTACCCTGACCCTGACCCACCTGCAACTTTCCAAAGTCAGTGTATCTGTAAGGCATTTCACCCAACTGAAACTTTTCAATATGGTAATCAGTGCCAGCATTGGCCAGGACGCTTTGAAAATCTAGACTGTTGTTGTATGCTTCATCATTCAGAAGCTGAGATATTGGAACCACAAATTCCATTTCTAGCGGATGAGAAAGAGAAGAAGGCTTTGGGTGTTTGAACATCTGTTGTTCACTAACATCATTAACAACAGTCGGTTCCAGATGGGAATTTTTGTCTCCTAATATTTTATCTTCCAACTGTCTTTCTACATGCCTCTTTTTGTAGATCCTACATAGGACCCAATCATCCAACTGCAAGCACAGAAAACAGAAGTATTAACTATGTCCAAAACAGACCGCAAAAACATTAAAACCAAAAGTCCAAGAACTTTAATTTGAGGACCTTAGGCTTCCATAGGTGGCATTAAGCTTACCCTCATGGATGCATTGGATTTGTTTCCAAGCTTTTTTGGTTCGTTCAACCGATACTCATGCATAATCCACTCCGTCTTAATACCCTTTGGTGGTCTACCCTTGTAGAAGACAAGAGCCTTTTTGACACCAACATACCTAGACCCACTATATATGCCCTTATCTGTGCCTGTGGCCTTCCAGTAACCAGACAAAGTTGCTCTATTAGGCCTGATTCCATTTGGATACTTCCTGTCACGAGGACTGAAGAAGTACCATTCGTTTTCTCCAAAGTCAGTTTTCTCTGCACATCATACGAGTAAACAAGTGAATAATATGCGTAGAAAATAAGTTAGCGTCATGAAGAATATGCAGGACAACATAAAAAGAGCATCCAAAAATGGAGTTCTTTTGGGGTAATCATGAACCAACCGGGCAATTGCCAAGGATCAAACTTGTAAATATCAACTTCCGGAATTATTGAAACAGGGCATGGCTTGGACGTGGCTTGGTTTCTGAGGTAATACATGATCAGTTCCTCGTCTGTTGGGTGGAACCTGAAACCAGGAGGAAGATCAGAGCTACTTTGGCCCTGCATTTGAATAGATCAAAATAAGAGAAAAAGCTTTGGTGCTTTGGCTCAGGACTAGATAAATGAAGAGATGGGATGGGAGTGTTTGAAATGTTTAACATGAGATAGGAAGGCCTTATATTTGTGAGGGATATTGTCGTTTTATGGGTATTGCATGGATTGGATTGGTTGTTACTCTGACTTTCCAATACCTCGGATTTGATTAACGTGTTCGCTGTACTCTCATTAAGTAAGAGTTGGACAAAAAGGAAAGTGCCTAAAAATACACTACGTTAATCCAATAAAAGCTGTATTGTGGTTAGGTTCCAGGTACTTGGCAAATTCCTGTATCGATACCTTTTCTCAGCCAAAAGGGTATATCCTATTGGATACCTCCGTTATGCGACACTCAGCATTTCTTTTGGCACGTAGCCTAACTCCAAAGCTGCTGTTGTCTGTTTCACTCGATAAGACCACAATATGACCTACTCTCCAATCTTCATCACATGAAGCTGTATGAGTGTTCTTGTTCCATACAATTACAGCTAAAAGCTTTTTTGGTTTCTTTATTTACTTGCGATTATGAGCTCAAGGGACAATGCAAAGTTAAGACTGCAGCTTCTTCTTCTTCTTCTTTTTCCTTTTAATGTTATGAATAGGTTCAATCTTCCTGCTTATTTATCACATAGTCACTAATGAACTTGGGAATCTTCCTGCTTATGTACTTTGGCTTAAGCTCCCGTTGTTGAAACCATCAAAATGGGTTGAAACAGAGATGCTGCTTTCCACTTTCCAACATTGGCAATGGTAGAAATTGGAGAAAACCCCATGTCGGCGTTATGTAACTGATTCTCGTATGGATTATGGAAAAGTGTCGCGGGACCATACTTGCGCAATCGCCACGTAATCCCCCTGCCAAAAATGTCAATCTACAAAGTAAGTGGGATAAGCTTTGCAGGAGATGTGTTGGCCAAAGCATCAACTATTTGTGTGGTTCTTATCTAGCCACCTCACTAGTGGGTTCTAATTGGTTCAAGTATGTAAACCACCTTGATTAGTACCAATTTTAAGACATTCTTTAACCCATACACATGTTAGCATTGGGTCCTGATCTAATATCTAATTAAATGGCTTTTGCTCCATCTTTGGTGTTCTATCATCTCATCAGCCGTCATATTAGGTCAGCTTCCATTCAGGGGTCTCTTCAGCTCCATTGGGCAGTACCCAGATTATCCATTTCCTCCATTTCCTTTGTTAAGAGAGGATTAGTTTTACAGGTAACTTTACTTCCACCCTCACTTGAACGCCTATGTAGAAAATATATATATAGTATTTCTGGTTATATATATATATATAGAAAATTTTTCCCATATTTCTGAAATTTAATAAGCTTTTTATATATATAAAAGCAATAATAAACAAGAAATGAAATGATAATTTTTTAGGAATAGAATATAATATTTATTATTTAGTTTGGTTTATTTCTACAAATTTTTAATGATGATATAATACTAATGTTTAGTTTGAAAACATAAATTTAAAATGACAAATAAATAAATAATAAGAAGATCAAAGTATTCATTAATTCTCATCATCGTTATCATTTAATTTTAATAATGAGATTATTATTAGATTATTTTTATAGCTAAGTAATTACGTAGATTTCTTCTTAAAGATATTTTTATCTAACAAATCATCACTTTTATTCTCAACTCATTTTTCATTAAACTCAAGAAATAAGTAAACTCTTAAATTATATATTTTTTATACTTTAATAATTTATTACTAAGAATAGATTAAAAATGAAATAATATTTTCAGTAAATAAAACACCTTATAAATGTCATAATATGAGATGCAGGGTAAGTAACTACTTGTTAAATTATATTCCAAGTCGAACATCAGTTTTCAAATTCAATTCACAAAGAAAAGATAGAATCGAACAATACACATGCCGTGATTAGTGGTGGTTTTATAAACATCTAGGACGTCAAAGGGGACTAGATGGTGCTTAATTAAATTAAGCTACTGGATTTAGAAACACATGCTGATATGAAAAATCGTAAGATTAAATAAATGGACAAAACAGGGGGGAATTACTGATCTGATGACTCATGGGAAAGTCTCGTAAGTCTTATTTCTACAATTGTGCTTCCGCTTTACTTGGAAAGTCGTTGGCGGTCGTGACGTATCCATACTTGCATACTTGGCATGGCTCCTGGCTAAAATATTGGGATCATATGAAAATGTAGGTATTTAATGGTTTTTAATGCTTATTATTTTAAATTTAAAAATAAATATATTAATAAAATTTTATATCTTTATTGAATAGGAATTATTAATTCATATATTTTTTTTAAAAAATGTTTTATGAGGAACATTAACTTTAATTAAAAGTTAGAATTGAGTTGTTCTATTAGTTTGTCCTTACAGCTTGTCAAAAGACAGTGTATCTAATTAACTCTTGACGTTGGTGTTTAAGGCGACTATATTAAATTGTCCTGTCTATTAGGCTGTAGGAAGTGTGGTCGTATATACTACGAACAAAAATCAATCTCAGCGTTAAGTTAAATTCTATTATATTCTAGAAAAACAAGTCCTGTTTTTTAATGTTATTTATTTTACATATCCATTTTTTGTAGCAAACTAAAGAAAAAGGCGATTATATTTATTTAAAATAGAATTAGAAGCTAATTTTCTATTTGACACTTCAAAATCTTAATGATGATAGAATAATTACCTACTATATATAAAACATAGAAAGAAAATGTTTAAGATTGTAACTAAATAACAACAACATTACTCTGTATGAATCCCACTGGAAGGCGGAATCTGCAGAGATCTAATAGTACAAAGTCTTACGTTTAACTAATAGAGAGATTATTTTCAAATAACTCACATGAAAAAAAACAGAAAACGAGAGAGGGGGAGAGAAAAAGAGATAGCGAGAGCTAGAGAGAGAGGAGGAAACAAATAACAACAACAATAATAATAATAATAATAATAATAATAATAATAATAATAATATTGTAAGTAAAGTATTTCCTAAATAGAAAATAAGCTAACACTATATGGAGAAAATATTAGTAATAAAATTTGAATATTTTTAATTGTAAACCAAATTTCAAGTTTTAGAATAAATAATACAAATTTGGTAACTTTTAGAAAACTGGATAATATAATTTTGGTTAAACAATTTTCTTTTTCTTTAAATACCTTATTTTCCTATAACTAAATATACAATATTTCAATTTCGTATGTCAAACTTTTGTAAACTAATTCACTTTAATTTCAAATAAAATAAGTTTAATAAAAAATATCTACAATTTGATATCGTCTCACAACCATTAAATTACACTTTTCTATTGTGCTCTTAACTTTAATTTTCAATTTTATAATTTTACAATTTTTTCAATTTTCAGTTTATAAGACATATATAATAGTTGAAGGTATGCATAAATTAATTCAATAGTTCTACATAAAAATATTACTTTAACAAAACTAAAAAGAAAAATCCAACTCTTATTAATAACTATTTATAATTAAAAATAAGAGATTAATGATATACACTAATCATAAGATAAATTGAATAACAAAATAGTGCTTAATCAAAAACAAACACAAGTTAAAAAATAAAAAGAATTTTACTTTTAGATAAATCTTTTCTCCCTAGCCAAACTTCAATCGAAATTAATGAGTTTTGACTCATTTCAAGCTTTTCATATAGTTTGACTATTTAAGGCTTTCATGGTTCAATGAATTATTCATTGATACATCAAATTTATCAGATATTACCCTAGGTATGATGGTATTGTGAATTGGAATTGCACGGATTGAGAAATTA
>JANTNU010000003.1:15689860-15716749 GCA_024752395.1 Erythroxylum havanense
ATAATTGCACATGATAGGAATCTCAATAGTATGATCACATCATAATTTCCTTCATGCTATGTCATATATCAAGGACTTCATTAATTCAATTAAAGATCAATATCAATTCATAAACAATGTTCATGAATATCAAATTAATGAAATATGCCTTTATTTATTTATTCATAAAGTCTGCACACGACTTTGAATAAAACGAGCTAAAGGGGATTGTCTTTAGGGCACAATTGAACAATACCGTCCTTGAATAAGTCGACTTATCGGTACTTTTCACGTGTAAGTCGACTTACACTTACAATATATGCATTTAAATGTACAGAAATAATTGCAATTTAACCACTAACTTAACAAATAGTTTATAATCTACCAATAAATCCTCCTATATAATTAGCATGCTTCAAGTCTTAGACTTCCCACAGTCACCTTTTACTTCTTTGTAACATTTGACTTACTGAACTTTATATCACCTTCTTTCACGAAGAAGCAAGTTCTTGTTAATTTCTTGAACAACTAGCAAGATAATACAATACTCCCACCGAGTGAAGAGGCCATCCATCTATCTTTATCTAAAATTTGTATCGATTAAACTATTTTTTTAATTGTACCCTTGACTTCTTTCTGTCTTGGATCAATACTGACCTCCTAATTAAAGCAACTAAGCAGAGATGAGGATCAAATAGTGTGGATTCCTGAAGCACTCTATTCAATATACATGCATCTACTAGAAGAGGACTATCAAAGGCATACAGAAGAGCCAACTGCAAACAGTTTGAAATTGCTGCTGCTACTGCGTCTTAAAACATATGGAGAGCCTGTTGCATACCATCTAAACTTGTTGCTGCTGCATCTAAAGCATATGGAAGAGCCCGCTGTATACCATCTGAATATGTTGCTGCGTATATAGCATAAGCAGGAGCCTGTTACTGTTTGAAGATGCTGCTGCTGTGTCTAAAGCATATAGAAGAGCCTGTTGCATACTATCTGAAGCTACTGCATCTTAGACATATGGAGAAGCCTTTTGTATAGTATCAAAACCTAGTGCATGTCAGAAATATGGCGAAGCTTGCTGCACAGTATCTGAAGCTAGTATATGTAAAACATATGGCAAAGCCTGCTGCATAATATTTGAAGTTGAAGCATGTAAAACATATGGCGAAGCTTGCATACCATCGGAAGCTGCTGCACGTAAATCATATGCAAGAGTCGGCAGATTATATGATCTAGATCGAGAAATTGACGAACTAGCGCAATATTTATAGGGTATCATGGCACAGGATAATTTCGGTGACCATATGTAAATTCCACACGAAGACGCTTGTGATAAAGGCACCCCATTTGATCATGATTTCTACTTGTCATCATGGAGTTTGGACTTTGACAGTGATTACAACAACTTTTCACCATGGAATTTGGGTTATTACAATTACTTGCCATAATGGAATATGGACGGGCCAATGAATAAATTGGCCTTTCTTAGGTATGCGATGTTGTTTTCCGCTGTAATAAGTTGTTTTCATACCTTGCTAGTGCTCGACCTTCACCGTCTAATTACAGAGCTCCTTTTACTTGTTCAACAGAAGATTTGTTGCCCTTATAATATAGCTTACACAGGACCCAGTCATCAAGCTGCCAGAAAAGATCAATCACATGGAAATCGAATTAAAAAAAATTAACTAAAAGGAAATAGTTAAATTATTGATGGAATTTTTTAACATAAACGATAGAAAGAAAAGTTAGCAGAAAAGATGAGAACAATGAGATAAAAGGTAATAACGTTAACTCACACATCTCAATTAAATTATCAGAACAAGGTCTTATATAAGGCTTACGCATAGTGGCCAATATAGGTCACAAAGACATTAATAAAAACTACCCACTACTATTATCGTGACTCAACAACTTAGCAACGATTTACTGACTTCCTAAAGACTCGTACAACTAAATAACCTTGCAAAACATGTGACATAAATCAAACTAATTCGTAACACCTTCCCTTAAACTGAACTTTGCAGAATTCAATTTAGGAAATAAATTGACAACTTTGGCTAAGTCAACTCTTGCACAACTTCTTTTACACGGCAATTCAAATTTTCTAGAGCATTTCTCCCCATCTTCATAATATTATGTGAAGAACTTTTCTTCACCTATTGATGCACATCTCATCATCTTGTTGATACCGTTCTCACCAATTTACAATCATTGGAGCACGTCTCTCTAAAAACATCTTGGTGCACATCTCACCAACTCTAAAAAAAGAGTTTCTTCACCAACCAACTCCACCATATTTGCCTACTCCTTTTTTAGTCTGCAATTTTTCTGTAGGTGTCGAAATTTTTTATAGTTGAAACATTAAGGTTTTCCCTTATGCCAACAATCTTTCTCTTCATGCCTGGTTTCTTGCAATGATCACATTAAGGAATTTTACCTTTTCCTCACGATTTGGCTAGAAAAGCTCTTTCATCGATTTACTCAGTTTCAAGTTTCCGCATGGCCCTTCTTTGCTCCTGTGCCTGCAAAGCATTAATCAATTCGGATAAAGTTAAATCTTTAATATCTCTTAAATCTTCAAGAGACGAAATTTTTGCCTCAAATTTTTTGGACAAACTTATAAAAATCTTTTCTACAATTTTGCTTTCAGATAGATCGTCCCCCAATAGCCGTATTTTGTTCACCAAAGTCATCAATCGATCAGAATATTCTTGTATGCTCTCATGTTCTTTCATGCTCAAAACTACAAAATCTCTTTTGAGATTTAAAACTTGCATCTTCTTCATTCTTTCATTGCCTTGATATAATTCTTTCAGCATATCCCAATCATTTTTAGCTATTTCAAAAGTCATAATTCTTGTGAAAATTGATTCTGAAACTGCAGAGAAAATAATAAATAATACTCTTGGAGCTTTTGTTACTTCTTCTTCATGAACTCTTATTTGATTTAGTGTTAGATTATTTCCCAAGGCTGGTAATTCCCTTTCTTCCTCCACCCATTGCTATAAACCGAGAACTCTTAACTGAGCTTTCATCTTGACATCTCATACTTGATAGTTTTCACTATTGAAATTTGGGGGTAGGAGAGTAGTTGAATTGCTAGTAGCCATTGGAAGAGTTTTTTTTATAAAAAAAACTCAATCTCACAATCCCTCGAGGATCTATGGCTCTAATATCATGATGAAATTTTTTAACATAAATAATAGAGAGAAGAATGAGCTGAGAAGATGAGAACGATGAGATAAAAGGTAATGACATTAACTCACACACCTCAATTAAATTATCAGAACAAGGCCTTATATAACGCTTACGCATAGTAACCAACATGGGTCACAAAAACATTTAGAAAAACTACCCAATACTACTATCGTGACTCAACAACTTAGCAACAATTTACTGATTTCTTAAAGACTCGGAAAACTAGATAACCTTGCTAAACATATGACATAAATCAAACTAATTCTTAACAATTATTAGTACCCTCGTAGCATTAGAAGTATTAGTTTAGGTAGGAGCATCTTTGAGCCTATACTCGTGCATAATCCCATGAGTTTTGACACCAGTTGGAGATTATTGGGTTTGGGTTCCCTCCTATGTGGTAAAACTCACCAATTTTTTAAAGCCCATTTTATTTTAACCCATTATGGTTAATTTTTTGAATTGTTAATAAAATTTAGCAGCTGCCAAGAGTGAAAAAGAGAAAAGAGAGAGGAGAGAAGAGAGAGTTTTTTTCTTCACAAAAGGAGAGATTTTTCACTCGACCCGTTTTACTTTCTAGCCACCGGGAAGTCGTTCACCGTTGGATCGGTCTCATTTTTGGTTTACAGTTTCTAGACATATTGTTCTCCATTCTGAACGGTGGAGATTTGATTTCGAGGTCTGGAGGTTGAGTTTTTGGATCCAAAAATAGACTGGTCGCAATGAATTTCCAAAACTGACGAGTTTCGCCATATTCTAATTTTGGTCTACAATTCTTTGTCTGATCGGGGTCAACAATTCTTTGTCTGATCGGGCTAAATTTTTGTGAGCATGTTCCTTACTCATTGTTCTTTGTTTTGAACGGTGGAGATTGGATTTGGACGGCTGGAACGTTTCCAGAATTTGTTAGAACAGTAGCTTTTGTTGTGATTGCTCTCTTTGTGTAGTTCTCTATTTTAATTTATGGCTATATGAGATTGAGCCTTTGATTTCTGGATTTTGTGGCTGTTGATCTCTGTAAGACAGTATTTGTAATAGTGGATTTCATTTACTTGCACCAAGAGAGGTCCCGTGGTTTTTTATCCTTCACACTGAAAGAGTTTTTGTCACATTAAATAATTGTTGTGTCTTTGTGATTGGTTTTTGATTTGTGCATTATTAGGGCAGCTTGTGATTATATGGTTTGCTGCCAATTTTTGCTCGTTATTACTCCTAATAGATTCATTCAAGTGAGGAAAGATTTATTGATTGATTGTTACGTGTGTTATACCCGCTTCTTTCCAACAGAGATTTGCCATAGTAAAACACCAAAATCCAATAACTTCACCGCGTTTCTTCAGTTCTTTATCGACTCCGGTAGCTTTCCAAAATCCGTTTCCTACTCTCCTATCTGGTCGCTTTCCATGCATGTACTTCCTGTTTATTTAGGAATGTCGCAGTATGGCAGATAACTTTCTGTTCAAGCCAGAATGAAATCATTTAATTAATCTAGGAACACAGTTATTATAGAGTAGATAATAAACACTACCATTCTAAACAATGAGTTCAAAAGTCAAATAAACGACTATTCATACTTGTCAAATCCTCAGGATTGAACTTATATAACTTAACGTCCCTAATCCTGTTTGGTGGCAACTTGTTATTCTCCATCTTGTTTTTCAAATAGCTATAAACAAGCTCTTTATCATACGACCTGAAGCTGGAAGTAGATGGAATGGACAATAAATACGCCTCGTCCTGTTCCGAAGTATGGGAATTCATCATATTGTTGTAACCATTGCTATTGTCATTGTTAAGCTTCATCAGATACTTCCTAACATAGTCACCATTACTCGCTGTAGAAGTGGTGGAGACGTTCATGCCTGAAACTTGATGCGTTTCCTAACGAGATAGAGTTTAAAGAACACAGAGAGTGATCTTTCTCCCGTCGCTAATAAATAATATATATTGATCATAGATAAATTAATGATCCTTATTAGGATTAGATCCTTATCTTATCTTATAAGCATTTTAAAATATGTATTTTATTCGATTCTCATTAAATACCAAAAATTTTGCTATAAAACTCTTACATAATAGAATAGGAAGAAAAGATCCTTGTCCAATATTATTATATTTTATTCTATTTTATAAAATCTCAACCATTTATTTTGTAGGACCCACGTAAAATTTATACAGAATCTACATAAATGAATGACTGAGATTTATTTGACACAATAAGATACCGACAAACCGTAATATTGGACAGAAAATCTAAACTCCTCCAACAAGGGCATAAGTTTTTGTATAAACGCATGATTCACAAAGTTGAAGCTGTAATACACATGGCATAAGTTCAATAATTAATTATGCCTAAATTAAATGTAGAAACTTACTACTATACAAGCAAGCAAATCAAACCAAATGAACAATTAAGGCCCTTCAGTTTCATTTATATTTTTTATTATAAGTTTTGGTATTTCTTATTTTGCACAAATGAACAAAATTGGCTCGGCCACGTAGAAGAACAACCATGTCCATAATAAAATGGAAAGAAAATGTTAGCTCACAAAAGCACAAGTCAACTTAGAGAGGGGTTCGTGGCAGGGTTTCAACTTTTAAGCCACAACAACATGGCTTCACTTTTTCCACCTCCTTTTCTTCCGCAAAACCTCCTTAAACCCTACAATGTCCTCTTCACCTCCCCAAACCCCATTCTCAACCACTCGCTTCCCTGAAGGTTACCCAAGGGAATACGCTCTCCCCTTCACCAACAACGAAATCTCAGATGAATCAGACCACCCAGAACAGCCCATTGAAGCCAATAATGAAGATAACAATCATCAAGAGGCTGAAGATGAAGATGAAGATGAAGAGGAAGGAGAGTGTGGGTTCTGCTTGTTCATGAAGGGCGGTGGCTGCAAAGAGGCGTTTATAGCGTGGGAAAATTGCGTGCAAGAGGGCGAAAACAACAAAGAAGACATTGTGGAGAAGTGCTTCGAAGTTACTTCGGCGTTGAAGAAGTGTATGGACGCCCATTCCGATTATTACGAGCCGATCTTGCGCGCGGAGAAGGCGGCTGAGGAGGAGGCCGTTAAGGAATTGGAGAAGGAGAACGCCGTCAAAGATTCACCTTCTAACGAGAAGGACAGAGGAGAGCCTCCTCTTGATTCTAAGGATGGTGAGGTAAAGGAGGTTTTGCCCGGAAAATGAGATTGTTACAAAAGTTTATTCTTTTTTCTTTTTCAGAAGAGCAAAAATTTGTCCTTGTTTTATGCTAATTTTGCTGAAATAAGTTCAATTTTGATGAATTACAGAATCTATGAACCTATGGTAGGTTCGGTTTGTGACCATCTTGAGAAACTGAAGTTGTTTAGTTACGGATTCTTATTTGTGCTTTCTATGAGAAAAGCTAATACTAATTGGTCTCTCGTGAATTGCTATCAATGTTGTTGTTTGTTATTTATATTTTCTGTTGATCTTATATTAAAGTTATTTGTCTTGGTGAAAATTCTGCGGTGACAAAGAGTTTAGATGGACTTGGTTACTTGTTTTTAAGTGATGGAAATATTAGAACTTGTTCACAGGAAAACAATCATCTTCTCTCCATTTAGTTGCTAATCATAGGACATCCTATGCTGTCATCAGGCATCTAAGCCCATGATGTAAGTCTTTGGGAACCAAGTTTGAGTCTTAACTCTATAACTCGTGGAGTTCAATGTCAACTTTTATGACATCCATTCTGAGGTGTGAGAAGATGAGTTTAAGCTGACTTTGAAGATTGATCACACCATTTTCAGAATTTCTCTGGTTCAACTTTCTGAACCATTTACTCGGTGTTTAGCTAATCTCCTTTGGGTTTCTGTCCTTTTAAGTAGTGATACTGTTCTTTGATCTAAGAACAGCAACATAATTGACTGAGTTTGGAAGATAAAGATCTTGCCATGAAGACCATACTTCGGGCAGGGCCTGTTTTAGTGGTAGCGGAGGTAAATGGTTTTTAAAAAGACTAGTACATAGTCCATTCTAGTGTTATTGGAAGGGAAAATGTAGGTAAGCTTTCAAAAATAGGACGCATTTAGGTTTTCAAATATTACCTTGAGGACACTTTCAAGTGTCTTTTCTTTAGTATCTTCCTGATAGATTTGGATAGGCATATTTATTATTCTTTTTCTTTTCCCCTTGCATGGTCAAATTTCATTTGATGGGATTGGTATTCATTGAGCTTACCTGAATCTTGACATTGTTCATGAGTTGGATTGTAGACAGTTTTATGCTTCATTTTAAATGAAAGAAAGGGCTTGGTAAATTGATCCAAGAATATGCAAAGGTACAATTGGGACTTGGGAGTTATTAATGATGATAGAGAAGCATTTCAATATCGCTGAGGACAGATTAATGATAATAGTTAGAACTTAGTAGTACCCTCATAGGAATCAGGTTCCAATTTGAAACCTGTTTCTCAATATGGGTAATTGAATAAGCAAATTCATTGATGAAGAACGAAACTAAAAGAAAGTGACTCTTTGTTCTCTTGGGAGTTTACGTTTAAATTGTTGAGAAGTTATAATTTCATCACGAAGCAATGTCCTCTGTCATCCTCTTCCATCCGTTAAAAACCACCAGCAGAATTGGATCAACAATTGAAGAAAATGGGAATAAATATCAAGGGGGAGGCTAAAGAGGAAGAGGAGGGAGAATGAGGGTTGTGCTTGTTCATGAAGGGAGGTGGCTGCAGAGACACTTCTTTAGTGTGGGAAAATTGCATCAAGGAGGGGGAGAAGAACAAGGATGATATAGTAGAGAAGTGCTTGAAGGTTACTGCAGATTTGAGGAGGTGTATAGATGTAAATAAGGATTACTACGAGTCCATCTTGAGGTGGAATCGGAAGACGTTGATGTCAAAGGATCCCAGTGTAAATGTGTAATGTAGATTTGAATGAAACCGAGGAGCCTCTTGATTCTAAGGATTCAGAGGTAAAGCAGGTCTTGGTCAACAAATGAAGTCACTAGGAAATTTGTTTATTTTAGTCTATTTGAAAAGCTAATATCCTTTTTATTTTTCTGGCTTTTTGTTAAAATAGATAAATTGCTGAATCAAAGGAAGGTTCAGTTTTGACTGGTAAGCTAGAGACAGGAAACTATCTTGACAAACTAAAAATTTAGTTTGGTAATTTAATGCTTTCATTGGATCATATTCGTGTTCATGTCCCACTCATTCCTATCCTAATCTCATAGAATTTTGAAGGAGCCCTTAGGGCACTTGCACTGGCAATTCCAGAGCTTAATCTCATAGCCTTACAAATTGTAATAGTAGTAGATGTACCAACAGATGTAGGCAATTGTTTCTCTATTCTTTTCTCCCTACGAATAAGGGTATCAATGAATCATACAGTGCGTACGGATTGGTTGAAGGATCTCTTTCAGCCTCTTTGATTAAGGACAATTCCAAGGAAAATCAAAAGCTTCATGGAACAGACAGCAAAGACGTACATGGGATTCATCATCGAGATGGCTAATGCAAGTTTTGGGTAGAGTTTTTGAGTTGAAGAAGAAAATCTTGTACTGAAAGCTCAAGCATGAGTTCATCATTTACAGTTTTTTTTTTTAATTTTATTTGTGGAGAAAATGGACCGCCATCATTAACTTGGTGGTGGGTATTTCATCACATTTGGGACCAACAAATCTAATCTGATTGAGAAGCCCTAATTTTGCACAGGTTAGCAGTTAACGCACTTCAAATTTTTACAGATCTGATCTTTAAGTTATGAATTTTGGATATGAAAATAAATGATCAATGCTACTTTCTTCATGGTTTGCAGCTAAATTGAGAGGAGAAAATTATGACATAAACAACATTCTTAAATTTAGAAAAAAAAATTGTTTGTTTAAGATTTAAGGATTTTTTTTGTTTTGGTTTTAGTTTCTTCTGGCTTTTAAAATTTATGAAAAGCATAAAAAGTAACTTTTATTTTTTATTTTTTCATAACACGATTTACTATAAATTAAATATATATTATTTAATTTATTAATTTTTAATAAGAATTGTAAATAATTTAATTTAATATTATAATTAATTAATCAAAATTAATTATTAATAGGAATTATTGATAATTTAATTTTACTTAATAATTTCAGTTAAAATTTAAATTACATCAAATTAAATAATTATTAATAAATATAGTTAAATTTAAAATATCTTCCAGATATATAAATTTCTAAATAAATATTAATTTCTAAATAAAATATTAATTTCTAAATGTTTATTTTAATAAAATAAAATCATTTTATTAATAATATGTTAATCAATATTATCTAAGATATTGAAATAAATTTATTTAATGATAAATTATTTATCTTTAAGCTTTATCTAATATTTAATAATTATAAAAATATAACTATATTGACATTAACAATTAAATAGATTTTGATTTTATCTAAAAGAAAAATAAAAACTAAATATAAAAACGAAAACTAAAACTAAAAATTGTAACGAAAAAATAAAAGTGAAACCAAACGACACTCATTTAACAGCTAAACTATCACGATATCCACTAATTATACTTCCTGCTCAATTTATCTTTAATTTTTTAAAATTTCTCATTCATTCAACTTTATTAGACCTCCAATTCACTTAATCTTCTTTTAAGTCCTCTTGAAGAAGCATATTTTTTAAGCTATCTAACATCACATCCGTTTTTTCTCACGTGGATTCTCCTGTCTTTGGTAAGTGTCAAGTGACAAAAGAGCTCAAGTAAAATCTCCTACACCTCTAGATCCAAATTCCATAAAATATTGAACTTATAATTTATTAAACTAAATTTGGGGTAAAACCTATTTTCTAAATGCATGATTTTTTTTCTTTCAATGGCTGGTTAATTTCCTTTATTTTTATTCTTTGATAAATATTGTGCATTCAGTTTCATGATATTGCATTTATGTCAAATCATATTGTAATTTGGGTCAGCTTTTAAGGTTTTTTTTAATTACAAGGAAAAGAAACAAAAGTGACTAGCACTCGAACCCTGTCTTCCTACGAACGTAAGGTTCTACGATAAAGAGTTCCATTCATGTCTTGGTGTAGGACGTCCTTGACGCTCATTAGAGGCTCCTGAAAGATATGCAGACCCGGTTCTGTTGAAAAGGCTAGATTAGCCAATCTATCTGAACACTTATTACTTTCTCGATATGTATGCTTTAGCTACACCACCCATGCTCGAAGTATCAACTCTCGGATACTTGTCACCACAAAATTAATATTAGTCGTATGGTTAATGGATGAGAAGAGGATATTAATAACTTCTAATGAGTACACTTCTACTATCACACGGCGATAGCCCCGCTCCCACGCTAGAATAAGTCCTGAGTATGCTCTCCAAAGTTCGGCAAAAAGAGGATCGCCTACTCTGATATTCTGTAAGAAACCTACACACCATTGGCCATGACAAGTCCTAGCTTTTAAGGTTTTAAAATTGGGGACTTTAATTTTTTTAATAGTGAAATTGAAGGTTGAATTAAGGTCTTCTAAATCCCAATTGCATTTGATCATCCTTAATTTTGACGTAATTTAGTGATTGAAATTATGAAATCTTTAATGAAATTGATGGTTGATTACTACAATTAGCAATACACTTGATTTATTCCTAATTTCATTTTTATCATAATTGTGAATTCGTTCTTTAATTGAAAATATCAACTTAGGCACAATGATAAGAATTGGGAATTTTTCAAATTTGTTCTTAATAGAATATATTTCCATAAAATATAACATATTTACCTTTTGATTTGGATTATTAAAAGTTTAATTAAAATTTTGCACGACTATGTTTATTTTTTTGTATCGATCTTATTTCAAATTACTTTATTTTTGACTTTTTAGTCAAACTTGCTTAGTTTATAACATTTTATTCTTTAATTTTAATATATAAAGTGAATTTTAGCCTTGAGATTGGTTATGGATTGGCGTTGAAGAATTTAAATTTTTTGTTAGCATTGAGATTGGTTATGGATTGATGTTGAAGAAGTTAAATTTTTTGTGCATTGTAGTTTATGGAATTTAGATTGGTTGTGGATTTATCAAAAAAAAAAATTTCTTAAAGGTTGGTCTTTGCCCCATTGTCTAACTAGTACCCTTTTGCCATTTTCTATCTTATAGCCTTCGCGGGTCTTCTTAAATCCTTTAAGTGTCTCTTACTTCATACGTTTATTGTTAACAGTTGAGGAAATACCTCATCCTTATCTAGCGTATCATGCTTACAGTTCTAGGACCATTACAAAAAGTTAAAATCATCATAACTCTACTAGGCATTCAAGCTCTCGTGAGCATTCTCCTATTCCACCACCTCCTATTCTTATATTGATTCATGACGATGAGTACATTATATTCATCATCAAACTCTTCATTATATTCATCATCAATTGGAGGTGTTGGTTGTCTTCTCGGACTTGGAACTTTTTGGCCAGAACCCTTGTCAATTCTTTAGCTGATGTCCCTCATCATGATTTGCATTCTTTGGAACTCCTGTTGCATGGCTTTTAGAATGAAAGCTTGGTTCTGTTTCTTAACCCCACTTTCTTGAGAATCCATGGTCAATCTGAAAATTTCAATAAAGATAACAACAAAATATTCCTCACAAACACTCCCTCACGTGTTTACTCTCAGAGTAACGACACACCTCTCGTGTTTTCACTCAAAACTTGGCTTTTTCCCTCTTTTGAGCTCACACACTCTTGCCTTTTACCACTCAAGCAATCTTTCAATGTTTATACTTAAGGGCCAAATCAAACAGCAATAAGATATCTTAATGCAACCAATTTTAATTGAGAATTTGCAAGGAAAAACCTAAACAAAGAAGGAAAACATGCAAAATACTAGAAGCAAAAACGACACAAACAACAAATTGAAAGCACACACTTGAATTACCAGTAAGTGTATGACGATATTTTTTTAAGGCAGCAATGAATCAATATTACAGCCTTTTTAATGTATTAGATGCAAATGGGCAGATTCAATAACAGAAAACTAAAGGTTGCAAGCAAATGACGAAATCTAGAATTTAATATCAGAAACTTGAAATTCCCAATTGGAACTTCAAATTATCACTCAAAACACTCAAACAAAAACAAAAAGTGTAAAGTATGGATTTGACTAGCAACCAAACTCAATTGAAAAGAATTAGAAATGAACAGCCCCAAAATTGCGCTAATTATACCTAAACGGTTCTGAAATTTAAAACACCTAACCAGCAACTGTAATCACGTTTTCCCTTGAATTTTAATGTTTTTAAGTATATTGGAAGCCAACAAAAAAAATAATGGTTGTTCAGCTCAATTGCACGTTTTTTTTATATGTAAGATCTTAAAATTTTGGGTTTGAAACAAACAAGCCTACAAGAACGATTTTTTTTTATTTTTCAGTCAAAACAGAATAAATACTTACTTGATTGGAACCAAGGCTCTGATACCAAATGATGCGGAGCCCCAAGACCCTTAATCGACCCTTAGAATTCGTTACCAATCAAATCAGAATTAGATTCTCAACAAGCAATCAGATTAGGATTTGTTCTTACACCCAAGAACACTTATGACAAGAGCCCAAGTTAATTTTTAGAAATCCCCTTGAACCCCAATCAGTTAAGCACTCAAGAACACAAGAAATAGGAATTAAAATTGATAACAAAAGATAAACTCAATTTGTGCATAAACATAAAAGAAAGCAATCTCTCTTTCATTCAGATCTGAAATTTTTGAAATACAACTTGCTCTTTCATTACAACTGAAATAACCTTGTTATAGGCATTGCAATGTAAGACAAAACAATAAAAAACTGAAATAAATGTCGTCAAGGTAGTAAAGAAGATGACTGATGTCGAAAAAATGTGTTGGAGAAGGTGGGTGAGATGAAAAGACAATCTTTAATGTTGAGAGAGAAGTCGTTGCTGGAGAGAATAAGATGGAGAGTGAATATGACAGCCACAAAACCCTAAAACATGCTTAATTAAACCTAAAGTTAGTGGATTTCGAAATGGGCTTAAGTAAAATAACAAAGGGCCCATGAATTCTAACTTAAAAGGCTAAAATGAACCCATAAACCAAGTATGAAAAAGAAGTGATTAAAAACCAACGTGGCCCCCTTAAAAAGTAACTCATTTCACTTATTCTAAACCCAAAGGAGACAAGTAAAAACAACCCATAACAAAACAAACCCAAATTTGATCCAAAACAAGCTTAAAAACACACACTCCAAACTAGTCTGTTAGCCCAATTATGTAGACATACTTAGGCTCCAAAACATTTCCATATATGGACTTTTCATATTTGGACAGCCCACTTTCAACATGGTTTTGCACATAAATTTGGAGTTGCTCCTTTAGATGCTTTGCTCGGGACCTTGTGACCGGACCGACAAAACTTTCCATATTGGGGAAATCTTCTACGTTGGCACTTGAATGATCTTGTTTTTTTTGAACAGCCTCAATATGATTTCCCATGGCATCTCCATGCACTTTAACTCCATGTTCCAAAACTGGTGAAGTTTTCTTATTTAGAACCTGAAAACTTTCCATATTTGGAATCAGGTCTAAATCACCTAGATTGCTTCTTGTAGCATCTTGAACGCCATTTGTATCAAAAGCAAAGTGAGCATGTTAACCCACCAATATGAAATGTTCTAATTGAAGCATGATAAAACATTTTTAGTGCGCACACAAGGTTTAGTAATATTATTTTTGCTCTCAAATGTATTAGAATGACATATGCTAATGTTGAAATGATGAGAAAGTTGCTTATGTAACTTCTAAGGACATGAGAAGCCAAAGTAATAACTATACAAGAAGCCAAGGATTTGACAATACTATTATTAGAGAAGCTTATTAGATCTCTTACCATAAATGAAATGAGAAATCAAGAGATGTAAAAAGAAACAACCCTTTAAAAGAAAAGGGGACTACTATTTAAAGTCTTAAGGGAGGGATCCTTTCTAACCAGAAGGTCATAGGTTCGAGTCACATAAACAAACTCTTTGTAAAAATTCAAAGGGAAGGTCGCGTGCCCTCCCATGACTCTTGCAAAATAAGGAGCCTTATGTATCAGGTTATGTTGAGTTTGAGTTTATAATTAAAAATTTTCAAAAATGTCCTCAAAAGAGTATTTGAAAAATTAAGAGGTTTTTCTTTACAAACAAAAGCTTTTATAACTTTTGATGAATTGAGAGACTTATATAATAAAATAAGACAAAATGTTTATACAAGGGAGCCTTTAAGGTATTAAAGTAATTAAATGAGATTACAATTAACTTTTAAAATATTAAATGACCTTGATATACCTTTAATTGTTTTATTCTTGACTTGATCTTCACTTTAAAGGTTGCAAACTTCAACTATTCTTTATTATCTTTACTATCTTCTTAAGTTATGGCTATATCTTATACTTATATTGCTTCTAATCAAAATAATAAACTTATCAATAGTACTTTTTTTTTGTTATCATTAAAATAATGATTTGAACCTCTTATGTTACAACAATCTCTCCATTTTTTATAATGACAAAATATATAAGTCACTAGAGACCAACAGTAAAATTAAGCATATAAATAATTGTCCATATCAAGATAGTGACTAGCTCTGCCTCAATTCAATATGAACTATAATTCAATATAAAGAAAAAAAAGAGGTATTCAGTATAAATTATAAGGAAATACATATAAATTAAAGTAAATATAGAATAAATTTGAATATCATCACTCCTCTTAATTCTAATATCACTAAACTTTTTTATATTTTTAATGCAAATATAATCTATTTTCTATATCATATTTTGTAAATTTTACTCTTTAATACATTAAGTAATAATTATTAAGTTTAAAATTTATCAATAACCAATTCACCTCTCCCTTTTGGGTGTCATTAGGAACTAGCAGAGATAATAGAAATAAAACTACATAAGAAATGTAGGATTCTTAGCCTAGCTCACGTGAAGTGTAAACAACGATCTATTAATGCTTAGATAAGGTAGTATCCGCTGCTTAAGTCTTAACTGTGAGTTTCTTTAGATATCATATTAGAGAGCTCAAAGCCATGGATGTACAAGAGAGAGAGAGAGAGAGGTGACATGACAAATACTAGGAAAGAACCTAAGAAATTAAAAAGAAATTTATTTATTTTCCATGTCACCTAGTGAAACAAGGAGAGATTGGTCGGAGTACGATGGCTAGATTTATGGAGAAGATGAAAATTATGAAAAGAAGCAAGAAGCTTATAATAATGGGTAAGGTTTTGGAAGGGAAAAAAAATTAAGCTCAATGTTTAGTTTTCTTTTAATTTTTAAGCTCTTGGTTGTGTTTTAGGGTTTTTATCATTTGAGACTCTCCTTCTCTTTTCTTTATGTTTGTTTCCAGAATTCCACTCTATTATTGGATTTATTAGCAATATTATGAATATCATATCAAACTTATTATCAATTTTAGTTTTTGTATAGTATGGTGCTAGTACTAATTAGTACCAAATATTGTTTTACATATCCTTTTAATTTTCAAATGATTCTTTAATTTTATAAAATTACAAAATAGTATTATTTTTTATAGTGTTACTAAAGCATGAACCAACTACATATATACATAAAATTTTAAAACCTATTACTTATAAGAAAATAAAAGTTAATTCTAAAAGCCAAATTAATCCAAAAAGATAATAAGCCAAAACTAAGGCAATAATACTAATACTATAGTTGATTGTAGTAATAATAATGCTAAATGGATAATCCACTTATGGTGGATTAGAAGTCCCCTCGATTCCTACCTTATGAAAATGGTATGGATCTCTTAAAAGATCATCACTATATCAAATTCATTTAGTGATATTGTTCTTAATATATCAACTTATAGATACATATAGTTGCCAACTGTCTAAATACTCTTTTACTATACAACAATAACGCTAGAAGCAATTTCTATAACTTTAAAGATTAATGTTTAAGAGCTTTTGCTTTTTCATTATAAAAGATAAGTACATAAAGCTCTAAATAAAAAAAAACAATTCAACCCTAATCAAATGCATTAATATCAAACAAGAACTAAATAGAAAAGGAGGAGTTAAGACATCAGTTTAAACATTTATCAAAAAGAGATGACTAAACTTATAAAATTAAATATATAAAGATAAAATTGAACAAAAATATGAATTTATTTATATAACCATGAAGTAATTAACAATAAAAACAATATTACTTATCTGATAACCACAAAACATAAAGCATTAGAATAAAAAAAATACCAAAGGTAAAATAACAATATCCTAATAACTTTATAACTCAACCATAGACAGAAAAGCTATAAGCTTTAAGCTTAGGTTTATAATATTTCATAACATCATAGTAAAACCCCAAGGTTTATCCTTTAAGGCATATAGTTTATTTCCTAAAGATTATGGGGCTAATGTTGAAATATTGATGAAGTTTTGGATAGCTTAAGGATTTATTATATTTTGAATATAATAAAGTGAAGATGGCAGCAGATAGAAACCAATGAAAAGTGACAACAATCAAGGGGTTAATGGAGATGACAGTAAGAGAGGTGACAACAAAAATAAGGAGATGAAGATGCAGTAGGCAAGATTAGAACTAGGGTTTAATTTTTGATTTTAGGCAACTGAGAATGAGAGTGGGCGCTAAGGGGAGAGGTAGAGTTTTTGTTTTTGTTTTAATTTTAATTTTAATTTTTCAAATATTTAATATTAAATAATTAGTGTGGAGATATTTAACCAGTAATAACCAAAACATTTAGTATTTTCTAAATTTGATTTTGACATGGTATTGTCCATTTTTTGTATCCTTTTTTATCAGTATGATGCATACCAATCGATACTAGTTTGTATGGCACAAAAATTTTACATACTAGGGTTTAAAAATGAATACGAAAGTACTAAAATCTCCCTAGAGGCCTTTATTTAAACCTTAATGTTTATTAACTTCCAACCTATCTAAATTTTCTTTCATTTTTAGCTAATTTTATACCTTCAAGTTTTTTATTTTTATTTACTAATCAAGAAAATTTTATAGAGATTTCCTTCTAATTTATTTCTTAAATAAAAGTTCTAAAAAATTTGTAAATTATTAAAAATACCTAATTACCCTTATTTCATTTTCTGAACTCAATTTCATCAAAATAGAAAGAAAATTTCCTAATAAACCTAATTGACAAAAATAAAGATAAGTAAAAGTTGTAATTCGAATAAATTAATCATTTATTAAACTCCATCATTAATGAATTTATAAAATTCGAATTTAATTATTAAAAATTAAAAGATAAAAAATAAGAAAAGAGACAATGTCCATTTTGCCCTTACTTATATGCCTTGCAACTTAAATGGCTTAAGTGGTCTTCCAATTTTGCCCCTCATGCAAACTTATCACCTTAATACAATAATTCAATCAACCCATGTCATATGATCTTACTCAAGTTTACATGCTAATTAACTCATATTAACATGCTAATTAATTCCACAAAAATACCCTATTAAGACCTCAAAATTTATTTAAATCATGCTTAACTCCTTCCGAAAATCAACACTTTTTCTAATCATGTAATTGAAGGAATTTGCTTGTACTTCCTTCTAGAGAAATGTTATTCATTGTCTGAATTTTCTAATAACATCAAAATCATTCAATTTGGTTCAGAAATTTGAAAGTTATACCCAAACATTTCCAAACTGGTCTTATACTAAAATGATATTTTGTACTCAACTCCCATCCGAAAATTGATATTCTTAGAGACTAAATTAAAACTCGATTTCATCAGACAATTTATAACTATATTTCTCTAGTTTAATCCAAATCAAGAATTATCTAATTCGGATAACTAAAGCAAAAGTTATGGCTCAAACACTTTCGGACTGTTACTAAACCGAGACTATACACTATACCAAATTTCACTCAAGAAATTAAAAGTCTTAAGGACTGAATTGAAATTCGATTACTTCAGATAACTTGTAGCTCCATGTCTCTAGTTTAGTTAGAAACAATAATCAATTCATTTGAAGCTCTACAGATCAAAATATTATTCAAATATTGAAGCATATTCAGTAAAATATCTAACTCATACTCTATTTACTGATCCTCTCACTTTGATTCAATCAATCTTTCCTACTTTATTTCAAATTCAAGAATTCTCCTTTTCTATACATATGAAGAATTGCCAACAATTCCTCAGTTAATAGTTCTAGCTTCCAAGGAAAGTTCGGGGTTCAACAAGACACAAATTAAAATAAATTGTATATAATTACATATGAAAATATTTTAATTAAAATTGATTGAATGAAATAAAATGTTATAAGTGTTAGGCAAAAATATCATTATACAATTAGAATAAAAAAGTGTACACTTTAATGGAAGAAAAGTATATTGAAGAAAAAAAGAAACTTGTGTCTATTTTATAGTCATAATAAGTACTAGTAGCAAAATGAACATCATATATTTACTACATATATGTCACCTCTATCTTTATATACTATAATTTTAATTAAAAACATATCAATTCTATCATTATAAATTATAAGTAATAGAACAGTCAATGTGAGATTTTGAATTTTTAATATATATGCTATTGTATGAGTTGATAAGGTGAGTCAATCTTTAATAAATGAATACTATGAGTCGAATTCAATATAATTAGATCAGTTCATTTTTTTGTTATCATCAATTGAATCATTGTTCATGACTAAGGATTCTATCTTTAGTTCTTTATTATCTTGCTCAATATGTCCATGATTCTACCACCCAATGAATTTTTTTTTACTTAATGCTCATTTCACGGCCATATTAAATTTAGGACAAGGAATAGCAAACCTTATTGATGTTATTCTTCAATTTTCTATTAAGGTTTATCATGAAAAGGTACAATTACTTTATATTTTAAACTTTTGAAGTCTTAGTAGAATTTATTTGAAAAATTTATGTGATGTTTAGGAAATAATTCTTGTTGATGTTTAGTTACTTGTAAGGTTAAGATGAGTTAATTATGATATAATAAAAATTGTTAGTCTAATATGCAGCCAAAACTAATACTATTTGATGTCTTCAACGTAACCTTTGATTGTGAAATTATGTTCAATGGATTCAAAAAGTTATGAAAACTTATATATATATATATATATAGAAATCTAGAACTATTATTAATCTCAATTATGAGAATTTGATAAAAGAAACTAGTGGCTTTATTTTTTATCACCAACAAACAATGATGAATATATTTATTATAACTGTTGATAGGAATACCAAATTGAAGTGATTCAATTAACTAAAAATTTGAGAGAATTTTCTACAATTTTAAGGAGAGATCTATAGTTGATATTCGTTAACTAGACCTAAAAATAGCCACAAGTTTCTTTTATATATATTATAAGAAGACATCAAAGATCTATTATTAATCTCAAATATGAGAATTTGATAAAAGAAACTTATGGCTTTATTTTTTATCACCAATAAACAATGATAAGTATGTTTATTATAATTGTTGATAGGAATACCAAATTGAAGTCATTCAATTGATTGAAAATTTGAGAGAATTTTCTATAATTTTACGGAGAGACCTACAGTTGATATTTGCTAACTAGACCTCTTTTGTTGGCTAGGTAATAGTGGCATGGTTTTTTCATATAAAGGTAACTAGATAGCCAAAAAAAAATTTTGGTAAGTTAGTTGAAATTTGAAACCTTCCAAATTCATATTTATGAAACTAAAGTCATCAATATTTCAATAGCATTAGAAAATGTAAAATGCATAGGATAGGTGACAAGAGAAAACTTTTTAGAGGAATGACATCATTTTAGATATCTTGTTTTCACTTGAATGCATTTCAAAGTGTGTCTAGCCAATATGTTCTTACTTTAAAAGAAGTTTAATATCCCATTTGTACAAAAAGTTGATAACATATGCCATTTAGGATTTTTAGGTTAATCTTTTGTTATATGTGTATTTTAAATACTTTATTATAAGATTAATAAACTTTATATAATGAAATTGATTGAAATAGAGTTAGAAAAAAAAACTTAAGTAAGGATTATGTTTGATTTAGAATTTATTAAAATTAATGGAATGTAGAATTATATGATTTTTGTCATATATTTACTAATGTGTGTTGAAGAGTGCACCTTCCAATGTCAAAGAGATACTATCAACATTTTAAAAGTTGTGTGTAATTATATCTCATGATGTTGAAACCCATATATACACGACGTCAAATTAGACCTGATAATTAGATCCAACTTGACTTGACCCAACTCAAAGTCAACAATCCATGTTTGGTTTTAATAATTTTTTAAAAAAAATCGAACTTTGGAGTGGACTCAAGCCCAGGTTGCCCGAGGCTAAATGACATGGTTTTCTTTTTTAATTTCAAAATAAAAATAGGATAGACAGAGTTGAGTCAAGCTTTGGGCTACTTGAGTTTAGTAGAGCTTGGACTCGGCTACCTTGGGCCTAATCCATTGCTACCCCTACGTGATATATATTTTATTTTATGCATATTGAAATGAGATCTAACATATGTAAACTTGTAATATTTTGAGTGTGATGATAAGTGGTGACTTATTGGGACAAATCTTCTGTTCCCCAAGATTTGTTCCCTTTTTTCCTTTTGTTTTCAACCATCCAATTTATTACATTGAACGGTTGAGATTAAAGAGGAACCAGGGGAACTAGATTCTTAGGAATAGAAGACTTGTTCCTGATCTTACTTGTCAACCCCACAATAGCGCAAGTACCATTTTGTTACTTAAGACAAATCATTTGATATTAGATTAGAAAAAGTACCCATTAGTTAGCAAAGACAAATTCATTAGTGCCATAATGGAATAAGTACCATTTTGTTAATTAGAACAAATTAGTCAATATAAAATTAAGACAAGTACTAATCCATTAACTAGCGTGAATTAGCTGACACCAAAATAAGCTCTATATAATTTCGTTGATTAGGATGAATTTGCCGACATTACCATAAATAGGTATATAACTTTGTGCGTTAGCTTACATCATTATGTAATGCATTAAATATGAATATTTTTGGATTTCACATATACTTGCACCATACTATATTCGGAAAATTTTAACTATTAATATTTTATTGACTTCTCATATATTCGGATCATACTATATTGGGAAATTTTTGATTGCGTCAGGTAAACATAATTGTGAACATTTGCAACCTTTCTATTTAACTTTATATTTATTTTAATCATATATTGTTAAAGGTTGATTCAAATTAACATGTATTTATTTTTTAATTTGACTGAGTCCTTGATCAAATTTTAAATTTATAATTCACAATTTTCTGATTTTAGTTAGTCAAATGATAGTGCCAACAAATCTTATTATACTTGTTCAGTTTCTTGCAATTCTATAAATAGGCATATTCAGATCTTGAATAAAATTAATCAAAATTCATCTGCTTTATTTGTCTCTTAATTTGTGGTCTCCTTCATTTTTCTATTCTTTTCTTTCCAACATTTATTAAATAAAAGTCCATATCTTGTATGATCTATATATACAAATTCAATCCTGGCAAAACTCAAAAAGAGATTTCCCTCACTATGACTATAGGTCTCTCCCTAAAAAGATCTGTTTTTAAATTCCTTTAAGGACTAAATTCGCACATTCTCTTTCTGGTCCATGATTCTTGCGACAACAGCTGACTTAAGAATCGGATGCTATAGTAAGTTGAGGGACTCCTTCAGACAACACGCCAGGCTGAGCTCGGAACGAAGATTAGTGTTGTGGCAATGGAGGAACTCAAAGCACTGACTGAGTCACGTACCGTTAAGCACATTGTCTGCCAGCGGTGGCATGACCGTCATTCACAAGTACATTCGCGTCAACGCCGGATCAATTGGCTTTCATGCTAGAATTAATCAAACCTTTATGCCTTCAATGCGTGCACCAAGAAAGGTAGAATTTCACTATGAAGGATACAAGAACTTCAAAAAGTAGACACAGAAAAATCCAGGGATTAAAAGAAAAAACATGGTTAGATGGCAGAATACTATACTTGTCATCATCTTCGGTATAGGCCCTCGAACCAAAATTTTTTGCTGGATGGCCTAGTCGTCCTTATCATCATCTTCATCGTAGTTGAAAGGTAGTGGCACGGACTTGAAAGCCCGATACTTTCCTACGTTGTTCAAATGCTCATTCTCCAGTCTGATCATTTACCACAAGTAATTGGGGTTTAGGAAATGATAACATGACCAATATCACGTCTTGGAACTCTCGTCCTAAATCCTGAAGATTCTTTAGCAGCTCAAATGAGTAAAATATAGGTCACCTGAAGAAATTCCAAATTCCACGACGAATTATCTCCAGGCTAGCAACAAGGGCAGTCAAGGTTTCCTTGTGCAAGAAAGAGAACTTGAAATTCAACACAGTCTGCAGCCAAGCAAATCTCAGCAGGACATTCAAGACCTGCAAGTTATAGATAATGACTTTCATTAACAACTGAACTTACTACGGGATGCCAAGTACAATTAATCTTGGCATAGCATGTTCATATGTTTTACTCACCATGGCTCCAAAATATACACTTTTGTAAGGGATAAGGAGTTTGTCTCTTAGCCAGCGGTTTTTGGAGTTTCGTTGAAGAAGCCCCCAATCGCATACCAGATCCCAATATGTACCGTAGAGTGCAGCAATTGCCGAAAAGAACCATGCTACAATTTTCCAGGTAATACCTTTGTTAAGACTGTAAGATGTCCTCATGCAGACTGCAACAATTGCAAAGAAATACTTTAAACCGTTCCATCCTTGCATACGATCTTTCTCCTCAAACAGGCGTCGGAGGCACTGAGATCGGAAGAAAACATGTTAAGTGATTTCACATTCTCTGATCTTTTCCTATGTTCGAGCAGACAATCAGATGTGTACCTGAAGAAGGCGAGACCAGTATGGAATCACTGCAACTATGAAGTAGAAGGTGTTGTATACGTTACTCATATTGCAAGTGTTTATTCTGTATTTGTAGTTTCCCGAAACATAGTAGCAAACATAGAACTCCAGACTTCTGAATGCTTGCACCTGAATCAATAAAATGATGACATATTATTACATGCATGAACACTGCAAGATCGATAAGAAGCATTTTTCATCTACATACCTGGCTTGTTAACTGATCTGCCAGAAAGAAATCTTGAAGTCTTACCTGCCATTGGAGGAAATTTTGTACTATGAAAATAAACCTATAATCTAAAATCTAGAGTTCAGTAATCCCGATTGCTGCGTAGGAATTATTTAATCACCTTGTAGAGAGGAGCAGCCATACAGCGAAAGAGACATGTGAGCAAGAAAAAGCGGGATGAGCGAAACAGGATGTTGAATGGCAAGAACAATATGACTATTAATAACTGCAGATAACGAAATGAGGAGTTCTGTTATAAATTTCTACGATTTGTATTAGGAGAAAAGAGTGGTTCAAGTAGACGAAAGAATCATACTATAAGAACGTTCAAAGGGAGAAGTTCAGTCAACTGCTCGTAACTCTTCGTATTAGGATCCATTTCCATGTCAAGGTTTGAGATCACACAGCCAAGTGCTATTGTTGCAAGAGCGAAACTTAGAACCAAAATTTGTCGGTATCCCAATTCTGTTCCTTGTTTGAAACCAAATATAAAAGCATAATTCACTCGATATCGCCTCCAGAAGTATATATTGGCAGCATATATAAGCATATGCAGAACAATGAATCCAAAATAACTGTATAAAAGTAAGACATAAGTTGTTAAACATAAAATGGCTGAATTGAACGATGGTGTGGATTTGATGGATTGGATAGAAAATGAAGCTGAGAAAATTAGCTGTGTTAGGTCCAGAACCTATAGAGTGGAAACATAGTCTCCATATATTTCAGCCTTCCTGGTTGTTCCATGATATTCCGCACACGGATGGTCCAAATAAGGGCTACTATCAGAGCTGCTGTGCATCCAGAAAAGAATCCTGAAATTTCCATACAAATTGGTTCAATAATTTGTAATCAATTAGATTCTGTATCAAGTAAATCAGATTAGCGAGAAGAAAAATCTTACCAGTCGAAAATGTTGTTCTATGTCTTTCTCGTTTCATTATTGGTCTTAAGATGTTCATGCCTTTACTGCGATTCGAGTTAGAGAAATGTTTGATAAATGTAGCCTCAACCCTTTCCATGAGCTTGGTAACCTGTGATTATAGGCCAAGGTACAAGTTTGAGGAGACTCGAGACAGACGATCTTCCTGACTGAGCAAATCGCCCTTTCCAGAAGATACGCATTGTTAGACATTGTTTTGGCAATAGAAAGGAATGCTAACCTCATCGGAACTGCCAAGATAGGAAGTGTCTACCATTTTCATGTAAGCTTTTGATGCATTTCTGGAAGCAATCTGCAAGATGTACGCCATGACGAGACAGAAGAACAAGAAAGGAAATGAGTCAACAATAGCCTGAGGTCAAGTGGGAAATCATACCTTGTCATACTTCTTCATAATTTTTGAAAATGCCAATGTATTCAAGAAGTTGTAACTCTTGAGCAGTCGAAGCTTTTGGTAAAACTCAACAAAAGCAATCTTGAGTTGGTCTTCAACTTTTGTGAGGTTTTGCCTCGTAAATTGGAGTTCTGTCTGCTGAGGAACCTTAAGAACGCCTTTAATGGTTGAACTAGGAGTCTCCATTGTATTGTTAATCTTCACACGGTTAAGTACCTCCAGTTGAGCTGGTCCAGTCTTTGGCTCCTCTATTTGTACCCTTGGTCCAATTTCACTAGTCTTCTCTCCGTTATCATCACTTGATTCATTTGATTGTTCGTGTGCACTAAACCCTTCTTCAATCACGTCCATTATATGGACTCTTCCTGCACATGAATTATCATAAAATATCTCAAATCTAAACGTGCCACTTGTTTTGTGCTTGGTTAAATGTTTCTATAAGCATATATTGGCCAACTTCCTTCTTGTCGTTGAGATTAGAAGATACCAGTCTCGGCTCAATTTACAATTTAAGGAATGACAAGAGAGAGAAAGAAGCGAGAACTCTTGATTTGTTAGTTCAAAGAACTTACTGCTTCTGGCTCCTCGAGGAGTTGTAGCAGACAATGCAGCAGTAGAAGCTGCAACATCTGAAGCAAGACGAGTCATGTCAGTGGACCTAGCGGACCAGCCAACCGGATTCTCCACTTTGACCCTGAAAGCAATCAAAGCATCCATTTGCTTGTCCAATATTTTAGCCTCTTCCATTACCTCTTCCACTTTTGATCTGTAGAACTTGTCCACCTTATTGAATTCATCATCAAGCCTCCTGAAATACACTAGCTCGTATTCTCCTCCTTCGTCTGAGGACATAAGGAACATAGTCTGATATCTTTGAAAGCCATCATGACTCTGAGAATTGACCAGAATTGCTTCGCTGCCAATATCTGGTGAGCAAGGAGTCGAGGTGTTGTTTCTTTCTGTTAGGCCACTGAAAGCTCTGTATAATGTTAGCTTTCTCTTTAGGCCAGATTGATGGCTTTGCGGCCTGCTTCTTTGTTTGAATTTCTGAACCTCTTTCAAAAGGGTCTTGAGAAAATTATAGTCCATGTAAGCCTCTTGCCATTCCGGCACCATTTGAGCAGCGAATTCTTTCCCATATTTCATATTCAGCTGTAATTCAATTATAGCAATTGAATTATAGCAATTGATATCGAATTCCAGTTTAGTCACTATGATGAATAACACTTGATTAGACGTTCACTAATGTCTTCTTGATTTGTTCCTGTGACAAGAAAATGAAAGGGAATATGAGATTGAGCAATGAAGCATTAACTCCTTGGTCTTCTGTATGCACCTGAGAAAGCGACTCTTTTACATAACTTTTGCTGATATACAGTTGAATTTTTACTCCTGAACCACGAATTGATATATGTCAACAGACTATGCGAAATGATAAAAGGAAGAGGAATAGGCCGGCAAGTTGTCTGAAGCATTTGCAGGAAAGAACATGACATCGACCTGTCCTCCATGTAAGAAAGTCATAGGACTAATTACTGGTAAATAAATGTTTGATCCACTTTTACCGGGTCTCTCTCTCATTCCCTGAAAAGGCAACTTATCTTGTTTCGCCTGTTTCATCAAGGGCACTCTAAAGTCTAAACCAAATCAGTCACAACGTTAAAGAAGAATTGTACATACTCTAAATTTGATATCCGTTATTAGGTGGGGTATCAAATTATTATTAAAAAGAAAAAAAAGGAAGGATTTATAAGTTTATATAATATTATTACTTATTACTTATTAATTATTTATTTTTATGTAAAACTAGTTTAAACGTGAGTTCTTATACATAATATTGTAATTATTTTTGAAACATATAATTTCATAGATCTCAAAATAAAATTTAATTATTCCTTTGGTTCATATTGAGAAATAACTATTTAAAGAAATTGATTAGCTCATTCATCGAAAATATGGATTGTGATTACAAATGTTTCTTTTTACTTTTCTTAACAATTTCATAAAGTTGGAACTTTTCTGTCCAATATAAATATTATTGTAGGTGGCATTCTTGAGAGCCAAATTCGCTGAGATTATATAGTAGGAGGACAGTAACGTGCACTATTCACCTGCCACCATCGTTTTTTTATTTTTGACCTCGTCTGAGTTAATACTTTATACTTCCAATATAGTAAAGAATGGAATACTCATTATAATTTTTATTACCATTTTTTGATGTGAACCAAGCACACC
>JANTNU010000003.1:15718488-15734333 GCA_024752395.1 Erythroxylum havanense
TGTCTCTGACTAGGCAGATCAATTATGAGTTGCTCCGAAACCTAAACGCCATGTTCTTGCAACAGACACGGTAAATGCTTTTATTAAAACATAATGTTTTTATTAAAACATAATGCTTGCTTTATTTTAGTAGATTAGAATACATGATCTTGATTGTTGCATGTAATGTTAAATATGACAATATGGTACGAGGTGGGGCAAGTAAGATATCACCCTCTTCCTATTTTTCTTTCTCAAGATTTTTCAGGTACTTCTTTAATTTCGTCTTTGTACCCCTCTTGTGCTTGCTGGGGTGCACATTGAATTTTCTAGCTATAAGTTATGTGTTTAATGGTCGGAGGGGCCAAGATTCGCTGGATTTTTTTTTTCGTGTGCGTGATTAATAGTTTGTTTCTTGCATTGATTTATTACTAGTAGGGAGAGGTTCTGAGTGTAGAAGTGCTTCTCAATAGCATTGCTTTTTAACTCTTCTTTTAGTACTTTTATTTTATTGTCTTTTCGTCTTTCTCTTAGTTTCTATTATTCGTATTATTCCCACCTGTGAGTATTATTTGTTTTAATATTTATTTGCATATATTAGATTTTGGTTTTTTATTCTTATTTCTATTAGTTTTGGTGTTACGTATTAGTTTTGGTTTTGTCCTTCTTACTATTATTATGGAATATTGATTATTACTATTATTATTAGTATTTATGTGTGATTAGTATTCTTATTGTTATTTGCATTTATTTTAGCTCTATCTTGAGATTCGGGTATTTTTATTATCATTTCTATTTAGTGCTTTTATTTCCCCATTACTTGTATTTTCATGGATTTTCTGTTTTATGAATTGGTTTTGTTCCTGCATCATTCTTTTATTGTCTCATCTGCATGTGGGTCACCAGAAATAGTCTCTTTACTATGTAGGGGTAAGGTTGCGTACTATCGGACCTCCCCAGACCCTGCTTCAATGCGAGATTTCAGACTGGGTGATGATGATGATGATGATGATGATGATGTGTAATTGTTTTGAAAATATGAAAAGTTCAGATTATAAAATAAGAAATCTGAAACGTTCATAATAGAACCCTAAAAACCCAGAAACAAATTTTGTTTCAGTGCTGTTCACCGAGTATTGAAATAAGGATGATGTTCTTTCGTTCCTTCTTCAATGCGATCAACTGTTGCCTCACAGGATCCCAGCAGAAGTAGTCCCCTAGAATATTTCATCGAACCCAGCCTTGAATCAATTGTTGTAACGTGCGTTTTTGGAACCCATAAGCATCAAGCATACAAGCAAAAGTGTGAGAGGCTAGCTTTTGTGGGCAGGCGGCGGCATGAGGGAAACAACTTGGGTGGCTAAACGTCGGCAGCAGTTGTAACTTGTAAGAGATGTGAACAGTAAAGATAGACGTCCATCTTTATTTGTCACATCCATAAATAGTAAAAGGTTGAAAGGTTGCGCATAGTTTTCTTTGTTTTTTATTTTTTAAAAAAGGCTTAATTACAATTAAATGAGTTTAATTGAAGCTTAGTAAGTTTAATTTCCTAATAAATTTTGAAAAGGAGTTTTTTAATTGTTTGAAAATTGTTATCAAGGGTAATTTTATTAGGAATGTTTTAGAATTTAATTTAATTTTTCAAGATGTTGAATTATTAAATTATATTAATCATCAAATCAATTCTAAAATTGACATAATTATTTTTCTTAATTTGATTAAGATTAACAATTATATTAATTCTTAATTAATTTTAGAAAAGTAGTTTCTAAATTTGAAATTAATTTGTTTCAATTAGATTGAAATTAATTAAATAGAAAAGTTGTTTCTAAAATTAGAATTAATTATTTTAAATTAGATTGAAATTAATTAATTAGACTTCTTGAAATTAAGAAAAATATTTTCGTAAATTATTAAGAAAAATTTTTCTTCATTAAATTTATTTATTTCAATTTGATTAAGATAAATTAAATTCGTAATTCTATTTTTTAGAGAATTATTATTTTATTTATTTATAAATTGTTCTTTATTTATAAATAATAACTTTCTTGATTTATTAGAAAGAATATTATCTTGATTAAATTTTGAAAAGTTTTTCATTTATTTATCAAGAAAAGGTATTTTCTTTAATATTTTTAAAGATGGTTTTCTAACTTATTAAATAAAGGTTTTCTAATTAGTCAAGAAATAAATCTCTAAATAAATAATATATAATAACTTTCTTAATTAAATTTGAAATTGTTTTATTTAATTTTAAAATTAGTTTCCTTTTAATTTTAGAAAATGGTTTTCTAATTAAAGAAAAATAATTTCTAATTAAATTAGAAATAGTTTTCTAATTGGATTAGAATGTGTTATTTATATAATTTTAAAAAGAAGTTTTTCTAACTTATAATAACTAAGATGTGCAATTTATTGAAAATTATTTTCTATTAAATTTTATCAAAGGAGTCAAGATAATTGGAAATAGTTTTCAATTAGATTTCTATTTGGATGCAAATTAAATTTCTATTTGGAATAGGAATTTAATTTGTTTAGGAATCAATGGTTTTAATCTAATTTAAGTTTCCCAAGGTGTTAAAAATGTTATTTTAGATTATGCACTTATAATCAAATTATATGCATAAAACATCAAGGTATGTTTTATATGTGTGATATTTTATATGCAATTTGTGTTTGATGAGACAAATGAAGTTAAATCCCTTGATAAAATTTTAAGTACACATTAAGAATGTGATTTTTGCCTTCCATTATTATAAGAATAAACCAGAGTTCTGTTTATTGTAGGCTTATTGAGCAAACTCAAGGCCAGTTTATCCCGCACATGTTTAATCTTATGATAGTAGGCTCTACTTAACTAAATTTGTGTGATTTGGATGAACAAACTCATTATCACATGAATTTAGAGACAAGGTTAGGAACAATATAAGATATATTTTGGCAAGAGTTGTCACCTAATGGATCTTGAGATGTGATTGATAAAGTTGTTATCTACCTAATTTAAGTCTAGTTGGTTTGTTAAGCAAACTCAAGATCAACTATATTTGAATGAGATCCTAGGCCACTAGAGAGATTAGAGTAATCTTTCTGAATAGTAGTGAGGGCTATTATTTCGAATAAAATAGTGAGAGTAATCAAATGCATGATTAAAGTCCTAATCTTATTTGGTATTCATGGCATATAATTGATTACTTGCCTTTCTTACATTTATATTTTGTTCTTAATAGAATCTACCTTATTTAGTATAGTTGATACTAAGTTAGTGAACCCAAGTTCTTGGACATAGGATATGTTTGAGAAAAGTTCTCAAAAGTTAGATATAAAATTGTATGCTCATTATGCAATTTTGTTATAATCTCCATTGAGGATATGGCGACAAAGTTGTAAAGATATGTCAAAATCATATAGATGACAAAATGTATTGGCATTTTGCGTTGACTAATGTTTCGTAAACTTTGATGACGACATATAAGATGTATGTCAACATCATGATAGCAAAATGTAAGGGGTTGCATGGATTAGGGTTGAAAGGTATAGTACCTTGTTGGAATTGTTCCACTTAATTTAGCCTACTAAAAGCTAATTTTGAACTACAATTAAATGCTTAGCAACAGTATGATAATATCTTTTTTTGAAGAAGGTAACATAACAGTATGATAATATCATTAAAACAAAATGATTGCATGACTTTTCTTGCCTATATGTGATATGATATAGATCATATGTATTTTCTAGTTCATGCTTGTGTGTATTTGATATTAAATTTCGAATCAATATTATTGTAATGTTCAAAGCATGATAAGAAATAGATTGTTAAGTAAAAATAGTTGATCCAAGTTTATACAAATAGTTTGTATATTTATTGGATAAAAGGAGACTTATGCTAAACATGAAAGGCAAGAATAAAAAGTTGGATAACCGAGATTATCCTTTAATGCCATATTGGTTAAATCAATATAACAAGAATCATAAAGTTACATATTAGGATATATGTATCCTTTTGATTATGAATCGTATGGAACTTGTGAAACTTATATAGTTAAAGAATAACCAAATCAACTTTTGGTGAAAGGATGATGATGATATTGAATTGTTAAATCTTATACATGTGACGTATTGGATAGAATAACAATTATATTTCATTATATTACTAATGACTTTTTGTGATATTGTCATATGTGTTAAATGAAATGTTGATTTAAAATTTTGAAAAGTTCAAATTGTTTAAATCTAAGTAAAAATAAAGCATTGAGAATGTTAAAGCACTTCAATGAGATCATTGTGATAAGTCTTAAATTTTTGTTTACCTATAGGGGATGAGATTCTTTAGTGAATTCCTTCATAACTAAATTAATAAGTGTGTGGATTAATGAAGGAGTAAAATACAATATGTCATACTGTATGAAGCAATAGTATTTCTTTTATAGCAATGCTTAGTATAACGACTTACCTTCTATAATTCCAATTGAATCAATTAGTGAGTTTTCATATTATATATGAAATGATAAGTCTTTAAAAGACTCAAAGTTAATGATTTAAGGATGTGACACTTAGTTGAAGCATATATATAATCCATTAAGTTTAGAAGTAAATTGGATAATAAAATTTTATGAGATGTCCAAAAGATTATATATAATCTTACGGATTCATTGAGCAAACTGTTTGATTCAATGTATACTTATAGGAGAATGGTTCTCAAGATAAGTAGTTGGAGTAAGAAGGAATTTGAAAAACTTTAAATCTCATAACATTACATCTAATTGGAACAAATGCCTTAAATGATACATTTGATGTATAGTTGAAAGGCTACGAGACATTGAAAGATTCACTTTCACAATGAATTCAAAAAATTTGTTTTGAAGATGAATATGAATTTATCACGTCTATAAAGAAGGTAAGTGGGAGTATAGTTATCTTCTTTAGTGAGACTATGTGGAGACATATTACTCACAGAGAACAAAAGTTCTAACTTTCAATTGTTGAACACATAATTTTCAATAACAATTCTTGTTGGATATGAAAAAGTAACAGCTTAATTATGGTAATTAGATCTATAGAGATAGATTGGACATTGTTAACTTTTTCTACGTCCAAGTGCATAAATAATGTACTAAAGATGTTTAGTATTTAAGATATCAAATACTTATGAAGTATTGAAGATATTCATTACTTTATGCGTGAGTTGATATTTGAGTTCAAGATAATAAGGATATAACTTTAGAAGTAAATTAGAAGGTTTATTTACTTAGAACAATATTATTTAGGATTGGAAAAGTTCCAATGTAGTAGTTGGTTGCTAAGTAAGCCATAATATATTTTTCATTTAGTGGAAATGACTAATTAGATCAAAAGTTCTTTAGTGAACTTGATATAGTTTCTTTGCATTGTTCAAGATAGTAATGTACTGTAGATCATTAGAGCCATTGGGCATACATGAGGAGCTAATGTCTCATCAAAGATCCAAAAATGTGTTTAGGCAAATTTTCTTAACTATGATGATAATTAAGATAAGAGTTGTAACATTAAGCAAGTGCTCACTAAAGCGAATCTTGTAGAATTCTCTCATTAAGCCACTATTCTAGTAGTAGAATAATCGTCATCTTTTGATATGATATAAGATACTTAAACGATTGGTTTAGTGTAAGTGGGAGATTGTTGATTTATACCCTACAACTAATTTATTTGGTTGTAGTTTAGTGACAAATTATTTAAAAGTATTCTTTATCTTGTACATGTTTAGATGTATATGATAAAGTCTATGGGATAATTGTACATTGCAAATGAAATTATAATGAGATTATAATTATGAGATTTATATTGCATTTATGCATTATTCCTAAATGTTCCTAATCATTGTTCTATTAAGATTGGACATTAATAGAATGTAAAAAGACTAGCACAATATTTTGTTTTTCGTTATGAAGGAAGTTGTCGATCTCATAGGCTAAAGTATAGAGATACTTAAACAAATGTGTGGGTGCTTGCTAGAGAAGAACTTCACTGAATAGACCCGACATTTAGAACATTACTTATATGTCTATGGAATTCTCATTGTGATGATTATATAAATAATCCTTTTACTTGAGGTCATCAAAGTTATCTTGTATGGGGATTGCTATGTTTTGATACTATTTATGATCTATTTAGTCATAGATTATTTAATCAGTAGTCATTAGATGTAGCATGAACTATATGGAGATAATTGAGTGATAAAGATATGATTCATCACCCTAAAGTAATTAGGGAGAATGTTTCGTTGTTCTTGATTAGTATTGATTCGGAAAATCCTTAGCTAAGGTGAAATGACGCTTTGTAAATAATTTATAAATGTCTTTAATTGAACCAATAACTAATGGGAGATGACTAATATAATTAGACTCAAAATAGAGTAGACATTAATTCAATGCTCCATGTCTAATCAGAACATTATATGATGAAATGATTGAATTATATGAAAAAATTATGCACGAAAAGGTTGGTCAAAACTATTTTGACATTCTCAAATATTTGGATGGTTATGATGTGTTGCTAGATGCCAATCTTGATTTATGATTATAAATTGTTTAATTGGAGATTTAGTTCTGACATATAGAATGGGTTGAAGAGAGCAAAGTTAATTTAATCAAGTTGGACTTGGTTGTAAAGTTTGAAAAATTTTATGATTAAATATGAGACATGTAATAAATAAGGATCAATATGAGTTATTGAATCTTATATGGGCATAATCGGTATTTAATTAGAATTATTAATAATTCTAATTAAAATTTAATTAAAATTAGAATCTGGTCGGACCAGCCGTGCTGGGCCCGGATCCAGTCAAGACAACCCGTGGGCCGATCAGTCCATTCATTAGAAATCAGTCTCATGCCTAAAGCCCGTACCCCTTTTCGGCCCATCTCAAGAAGGGATTCTCCCATGCAAACACGTAAAGACCTAAACCTAAGGGCAAAACCATATATAAGGTATTTTTCTCCCATAATGAAGGTACGAAACTCATAACCTAGTTGTTTTCTCTGATTTAATCAACCTCACCTTCACCAAAAGACTTACTTGAGCGTCGGAGGGGCTAATCGGGACACAACCCCCGACCAGCCTTCTTTGTTTTGCAGGTATCTCCACGTGAAATCCATCAGCAGAAGTTACCAACTCATGGATCCAAACGGAAACGCACCGTTCAGCCAGAATCCGACAGAACCATATTGTATCATAAAATAAGGGATGTACTAAAAAAGAAATGATGGCCAGTAGTAGATCTTCAACCAACTAGATCTCTAGTCTAGCCATCATTAGAGTATGCTCATAACTTCAATAGAGATGAATGAGAATATTGAAGATCATAAAAGAGAGTATCTCTAATATACTGAAATATATAAAGAATAGTAGATAAGTGAGTGACATGATGCGCTGACATAAATTGACTGATGATGTGAATAATATGAGTAACACAAAGATGGGAGATAGTGAGATATATAAGACTGTCAACTAATTAGCACTAAAGAATACCATCATTGAAGGGAGTCTCATTAGTAGTCGAGAGATAAACATTAAAAGGGAGAGGTAATAGTTTAGTGTTAATGATTCCTGATCGAGAAATAAGATATGTGGAATATTTTACTTATGATAAATAATATCCAAATTCATCATATGAAACTTCAAAAAATAACTCAAATCCTACATCTCCTATTATTGATCTAAAAATGATTTAAGAGTAAAAATACTTTAAGTATTATTGTTAATAATTATCTTGTCATCAATATAAAGGAGAAGAAAAGTATACCTTTGGGTGGTTTTATGAATGAATATAGCATAAACATAAAAGCTAGATTGAAAAAATAAGATGGCCAATAGTGGAGCTAAATTTGACAAATCAAGCTCGATGAACTTATTTCAGTCGAGATAAGGCTTTGCAAAGTGAGCAAAACTTATTTGGTAGATGATTATATCCAGATGAATGTTACATGAATACTTCTTTTATAAGATCACCATTAAGGAAGGAATTCTTAATGTCCATATGGAATAGTAAACAATGTTTGCTAGTATCAACTACTTATGAGATTATGGACTGAAGTTAAACAAGCTATAGGAATAAATGTTTCTTCATAGTCAATACCATACTCTTGGATAAATCCTTTAGCAACTAGTTGGTCTTCGTATTACTCAACTGATCCATCAACTAGAGTCTTAATTTTGTAAACTCATTTGTAGCCAATAATATGCTTGACTAAAGGTAAGTTAACCATGTCCAAAATATTAGTGTTAGTAAGTCCTGTAATTCTTCTATTATTACTTTCTATCATAGAGGGTCAAAACTTGTCTCATGATATATAGGAGGTTTATATAGGGAAACAATAGTAGAATAAACATAACAATCATGAAGATAAATAGAAAGTGGACTTACTCAATTGGTAGGACAAAGAGCAAGTTAAGGTATAGGAGGTTATAATGAATGAATAGATTTAGAGGAATCATCTGAAGAAGATGATGGATCTATAAATAGTGGAGACACAATGTGATCATATATAGGTTATGTTAAATTGTTAGAAATGTTAGATGATCTTGTAAAAGAAATGTCAGGAAACAAAAATATGGTAAGATCAGAGAATAATTGACAAGAAGGTTCAGTGACATAAAATTTTTAAAGGATGAGAATATTTTATACTCCCAAAAGATTATACATTAAGAAATATTAAGTCTTTATGATAATGGATGCCAACATCTATACCCTTTATATTATTTCTCATGCTTTAGGAAACAACATAATTATGCTTGTGGTTCTACTTTAGTATATTCATATGGTTGGAGAAGAGCAAAACAAGCATTGTAAAGACTTTAAAAGTTTACTAGTTAGGAGTGCAATTATATAAGTGTTTATAAAGAGAGATATTACTTATAACAGAAGTAGGAATATGATTGATAGAGTAAGTAACTATAAGACCAGCTTCTCATTAAAAACTTTATGGAAAAGAGGAAAAAAAATAAGAAGAGCTCAAATAGTATTAAGTATATGTTTATCTTTTTGTTTAACCCTACCATTTTGTGGGAAGGTACTTGAACAAGATCTTTGAATAATAGTTCCTTGTTAATTAAAAAAATAAGTGAAAATTTTCTTTATATTTTACAATATTATCAGCATGAAAAATTTTAATTTAACAAGAAACCTAGGTTTGAATGATGTTCACAAAGCAAGAATAAATAATAAATAGTCCAAACCTATAGTATAAGAAATAAATCCATAAATATTTAGAGAAATTATTAATAAAGATCACATTGTTAGTTTATGCCCTTGCAATTGATTGGTTGCAATTTGATTTATGACATTATTGTTTAATTAATAAAGGCATTCTTTACCTTTATTTATTATCTTAATTATATTTGATGTTTTAATATTAAAGGTAAAATTCTTGGAATAATTATTGTGTAATTGAAATTATAATAAGATCCCAATTAAGAGATTCAATTTACATTTATCTATTATTTCTAAATGTTCACAGTTATAGTTTCACAAGATGGATATTGATGAAATGGTAAAATTAGCACACATTATATTTTTTTTTATAAAGAAAGTAATTGATCTTAAAAATTAAAATATGGAGATACTTATACTAATGTATAAGTGCTTATTAAAGAATAAGTCACTGAACTGACTTGACTATGAGGATCCCAAATGGAATATTACTTGTATGTAAGTGGATTTCCTTATAATGATAGTTTTATAATTGATTATTGGACTTGAGATTACTAAGGTATCTCATGTAGGAATTAATATGCTTTGATGCTATTTACGAATTGTCCTAAGATAATTCAGGTAGTAGTACTTAGATACAGTATAAACCATATGAAGATAGTTGAGTAAGTCAATAAAGGATTCATCACTTTAAAGTAATCAGAGAAAATATTTTACTGTTCTTAATTAGTAGTAATTTATGGGATTCTCTGGCTAGCGTGAATTAAATTTGAAAAGGTCTTTTCAAATATTAATTATAAATCAATTACTAATTAGCAAGAACGAACATAATTAGATACAAAAGAGTAGACACTATATCCATATTCTATCTCTTTTGAAATGCTAATTATAAATTAATTACTAGTTAGCAAGAATGAACGTAATTAGATACAAAAGAGTAGACACTATATCCATATTCTATCTCATTGGAACATTAGATAATAAAAGGATTAAATTATAAATCATAACTATGCATGGACAAGTTAAGTCAAACCACTTTGACATTTCTGATATTTGAGTAGTCAAGACATGTTACTAGACATCAATCTTAATCTATAGTTATAAGTAATTTAATTAGAGAATTAAAAGAATTTTTAATTTATCTAATTCTAATTATGAATTAGAATTATAATTATAATTACCAATATATTAGGAAATTAATAAGTTACATATAAAAGAACAGTTGTGAAGAAAAACTCAATTTTAATTAATTTGGACTTAATTATAAAGTTTGAGAAACTTTAGGAATCAAATATGAGATATTTAATTTTATTAATATTAAATTAATTATAATTAAAGTTTGACTTTAATTATAATTGAGGTATTTAATATTAATAGATTATTTAAAAACCCTAATACTTTTTTCTACAAATAAGAAAAAGCATAAGAGAGCCAGCACTCCTACTTAAATCATTTTAAGAGTTAAGAAACTACTTTGTGGATACCGTTAGAGGATGGACAAGTGAACAACTTGTAATTGATACATCGAAAAGTTTTCAAGGATTTCAATAGGAAAATCTAATTAGGTATGATTTTTTATGTTATGATTCAAGTTTTATTATTAAGTTATTCAATTATTGGGATCTGATGAAAAATAAAAAAATTATTTTCACGTTGCACCCGTGATCTGATCATGGTTAGTTTCCAACACGCATAACATCATAAACCTCTCATAGTGTCATGAGGAGTAGGTCCCTAAATATCAAAATTAATCAAATTAAAAGGTGCCAAAAGATAAATCACTATTAATAAAAGGTAAAGTATAATTTTTAAAAAGTTAGCATGAGATAAAATTAAAATTTTAGTCTTAATTTGACTTAAAGAACCATTAGAAATTAAAGATTCAAATTTAAGATTAGGAAAGATTGTTAAGGCTAGAGTGGTAAATAGTAGATATGGCAACACTAATAATAAGTTTAGACGGAAGATAAAGGGAGGTAAGTTCAAATAGCCATCTAACCTTATGCCTTGTCCTAAGGATCTCACCCGTTTGTGGATCCTACATAGTACAACTACAACTTAGAAAATATAATTTAATATAAAATTCACATAACTGACTAATAAAAATGAGATTTGATAAGAGTTTGGGAAAAAATGTGTTAAACAACTAAGATGTTTAAACAGTAACTACACTTTGAACATTCATAGTAGAGTTATTAGTTCTATAAATAGTCTATGGAATTGAGGAAGTTTTAAGGAGTCAAATATAGAAAAGTTAGAGGTTGTATAGTTACAACAAGCAGAATCAAGATACCATAAAGAAGTATTATCTAATATAACAAATAAAGCAGGAGAGGAAACAATAACATAATCTATTTGAAGTTACTGTAAAAGGGCTTAAATGTCTTTTAAAGATAATTTAGGATATTTTTTAAGAAGCTATTTGTACCTACTACTAATGTTAATTAAGCTTAATTAATTTTATGCAGGTATAATGGAACCATATTAGAATCTGATGGTTCATATCATCCTAAGATACTAGAGATTTTACGAATGTATCCTCTACTTCATCTAGCCTTTGAGAGGTTTAAGTACTTCTCTATTAACAATGCATCAAAGAAGTCTTCCTTTGAAAAAGTTAACACATTTTCTTAACTCACAAATTATAGTTAAATCTACCAAAGATGGAATTAATTGGTTGATAAAAATATTGATAAAGTTTGGAAGGATACATATTGCACGCAAGACAAGAAGTCCTTAATAATAAGGCTTAAAAACACACAAAATAAAGAAACTTGTCTTTAGAGCTAGAGTTTAACCAATTTTACCTAAAGGATGAGTTCAAGAAACCTATTAGAACTAGTCTAACTTTAGGGGGAAAAATTAGCAAAAAATGGCTAAATCCGTTAATCAAAGTCTGGTCAACAAGTCTGAATCGAACCAATTTGAACCCAACTGATTGAACCATTGCTAACATAGGGTGTTGACGTGGCAGATAATGTGGTAGTGTGGAACCCAATATGAGACGGTAGATGATGTGGCAAAAAGTGGGACCTAATGCTGATGTGGATATATCTGACATGTCTTCTTGAGCCTGCATACCAATTAAGACTTGACATGTGTCACTACTTGTTGATTGGGTATTGATGTTGCTTTAGTTGAAATGATATCATTTTGGCAAATTAGATGAAAATGACATAGTTTTGAGTTGCGTTTAACATCACAAAGCTAGAATTTCAAAACTCGACTCTAAGCTTCTAGGAACATTTGGAGGGCATTTAAAGATAAGATGTACACCATTGCAATATCTTGAAAAGTAGGAAAGATTGGTATGCATCAAACACTATTTAAGCGACCAAATTATCTCTGAAAGCCAAGAATTAGAATAATAAAATACTCTCCTATTTATAAAGGGAACTATATAGAAATATTTGAATAACGAATATTTTGTATTTTTGTATGTGAAAAATTATTATATAAGAAGATATTTAAACATAAATTTAGACAAAAATATACATAATAATATGCTTTATAATTATTATATAAATCTATAATATACATTATACATGAACACTAATAAAACCATCAATCTCTCTTTTACCACTCATAAAAGAGGAATTTGTGGTGGACGAATTCTCAAAAACATTTTTGAGAAACTGTAGACATCTCTATCTAAACATTTAAAGTGCTCTAGTATTAACAATATGTATTAAGAACTATAGTATACTAACTTGATTTTCGTGTTATTTTTCACTTCTATGATAACTGAATTTTTACTCGGAACTTCATCTATGTGACCATGGGATTTCTTTCCTAAGTTTCTAGATAGTAATGCTTCCACACATATCTCCCAGATATCATAAGCCACAAGAGAAGCTTTGATATGGAAAGACTAAAAACATAGTTTTAACCCTCAAATACTAAAGGTGATAGCAAAGAAACACTAAAGAAGCTACCACATATATTGAAACTAACAAAGATATAATTTTGTTCAAAATAGATGTTAAGTTATTTATTATTTCTTTCTTTCACAATAAGATAAATTATATCAAAAAAGGTAATTTTTAATTTTTTGTTCAAAAATGTTATTTGTTAATAATTGATAGTATATTTAGAATAAAAAATAATATGTTTGAATTAATAAAATTACAAAAAAGATATATAATCCTAAACTCCCAAAAAAATTAAAAAATTAAGAAAACAAATATTTTGTAATCATAAAAATATTGACTAAAAATACATATTAAATGTAATAGATGAAGTAAACTTACAAATGAAAGGGACTTCTTGATGGAGTGTGGTGGTCTAAGGTGGCTGGAAGTGATGATTATGGTGTTTAGGTATGATGGTTGAAGTTTTGCAAAAATTGGAATTTCTCGTGTACAAACGAATAGGCAGATTGTAAGGCAAATTTTGGTCAAATAACTTGGAATTTGGAGGTGATTCTTGAAGGAAAACTGTAGAATAATATGTGGGCTACAACTTTGGTGAAGGAATCGTGGTAATCTGATGTCTAGAAAAAAATTATGAATTTTCTTGATAGATAGGTTCTGGATTAGGAAAGTGCTGAAACTACGGGCTCAATAGTTAGACAACTTCAAAGTACATTTATGGGCAAACGGTTGGGCATTTTTAGGTGGTTCTTGAGGCTAAATTGAAGATCAAGAAGTGAAATACAACATTGAAGAAGGAAGTTTTTCAATTGGATCAATGGTTTAGAAGTTATGACTGATTTAGTTCGGCTATGTCTAGAAAGGTGTGGCAACAGAATTGAAAAAGAAAATGAATGAAAAGGATGAGTGTTTTTGGAAACAAACAAAACCCTATTATTTTTTGGAAACTAACAAAACCTAAGGAAAGATAATAAATTGCAAAAGCAAATTCTCTCTTAATTTTTGATGCATAATCGCCCATTTTAGAGAGACTGCAAATGTATATATAAGGAAATGTAAGGCAAACTAAGGGTATTGATGGATAACCACAAATTTGGTTTCTCATCAGCCCATAATACTAACATTAAATATCATAAATAAGGAAATAAAACCTTCATAACTACTATCATAAAGGCTGCAAATAAAAGGTCTCTTAAAGGACAATAAATCAATGCATAAAAGGAAAGTAAATGAGCAATTAAAGGCTCTTATTCTTCTCATCACTTTGGCTGGGTTTAAGATGCTTTTTGGCTGCAAAACCATGTCAAAGTGTACAACAAAGACTCCCTTTATTGGCTGTAATAACTCCTTCAAATGGTTGTCTTTGAGCTTCATAAATTAAGGCCTGGCAAACTCCAAAGGGCTTTAACAAGATTTGCAGCTTCAAAATAACATTGGGCTCTTCTACAAGTTCTTCTTCTTCGACCATGCCTTCTTCATCACTACTTGTTGGATTGAAGCTCATATTAGTAACATCTTCTAATGCTTAGCTTGATGGACCTCCATCACTTCTTATGTGAATTAGCAAGACAAGTTAAATTTTTTTTAAACCTATAAAAAAGAGGATCATATATCCAAAAACCCACGGAGACTTAAAAGATCTTATTAGGTTTAATATCATTTGAAAGAGACAAAGTGAAAATAAATAATTTCTAATATTTTTCAATCAGCATTTATTATACTTCACTTATACATGAACACATATATACTTTTTTAAAAAAAGATATTGAGTTACTTATTTTTTTTCTTCTTATAATAAGATAGATTATATTGAAAAAAGATAAAAAATGATTTTTTATTTTATAATAAAAAGTATTTAAAAATATCAAAATTTAACAAAATGTTATTATAATTTTATATGTTAATAATTATTAATATATGTACAATAAAAACTAATATGTTTAAATTAATAAAATTAACTAAATATAATACAATCCTAACTCTTAAAGATTTAGAAGGATTAAGAAAAAAAAATTGTAATAAAAAAGCATTAACTAAAAAATTTAAATGCCATAGATAAAATAACCTTATACAATTTTGAATGTCTCAAATAAGAGAGTTTGGTGTAAGGTAGTTTGCATATGAGTGAGCAAGGCAAGGTAAGTTAACTTTTCTTTCCTTAAACTTATGCATACAAGGATCATTTTTTTTTGCCTGTTAGTTAATATTTTTTATTTGTTCAAAATAGCATACACAAGGGATGTGAATTGAGTATATATATATATATATATATATATATATATATATGCTTAACATAAATCAATTGAATAATTGAATAATAATTTAAAGATGATAGAGAAGAGAGAACATAAATCAATTTATGGTGGTTCAATAAATAACCTTTTTCGAAATCCACTCTTGATTTTCTTCTTGAAATTTTATTATAAATCTCTTTTTTAAGTGAAGAATAACTTTGGTGCATTCTTTTCTTAGCAAAGAAGAACTTTTTTACAATCTTCTTTTACAATAAAGAGAAATCTTAATGTTGTTTAGAACACTTGCATATAGAAAAATATAATATCCCAACTACAAATTATAACTCAAACACATTCACACAAATAGGAGAGAATGACACTTAAATGTTTGATAAACACACAAAAATATAAGTAAAGCTTCCAGATGCAAAAAAAAAGTATTTATAGGTGTTAGGCCCCGAATTTTTTATATATATGATATCATTAAGCAAGAATCGATTTAATTTTGTGTTTATGGCTTAGTTTGATTAAATTGGGCATAATATTGGCTAATTGAGTTTAGGATGTGATTAAACA
>JANTNU010000003.1:15742989-15766672 GCA_024752395.1 Erythroxylum havanense
AAGGCTTTTTGTTCATTAAATGGCTTTTGTAAATTATTATTGAATGATTGTAATAACTGAAAATGTTTATTTATGAATGCGGGATCAGATTGTTTACTGTCTTTTCTGTTGCACATGAGTGTAATGAAAAAAAAAATATTGGCACTGAGTTTCGACTGACTGATGTAGCACGCCACCCTCGCGGGGCACGGACTCGGATATCACCAACGATGTCAGGTTCGGGTCACGCGAGAATGGGGTGTTACACACGTAGCTCCTCCTAATGTCTGCGTGGTGGGCCTTTTGTTGGTCTTCTTTGCATGCCTTTTCTTGTTTTGGCTACCTTTGTGTCTTTTTTTATCCTTAATTCCCTAGCTACAACGTTAAATTGGAGTGTTGAATGGCATGTCACCTTCAGGGCTGGTCCACATGAGTGAAAGAGTCTTCATTATTCACGAAAATTCCTCTCCACCACCAGCTGCTTTCTTTATTTTCTTCTCACTATTTAGTATCCACGCCACTAGCTGTTTTTGTTTGGTAACGCTTCTCTCTGCATGCGTGGGTTTTTATGGTTTGAAGCTCCTCCAAAAATTGCGTGAATATCTGCTGTTGCTAGATGAGTTTGCATGGTGTCCTGACTTGAAAATTTAATTGCTCCTTTTTCTGCCTGCGTTTTGCCTTGGACAGTTGTGGTCTTTTATAACTGCATTTCCTACGAATTAAACAAGAACAATTATAAATGCAAATTCAGGTAAACTAAACAATTTAGCAGGAAATATATGTATAAAACCCAATAATTAATCCAGAAATAAAGGAAAATTCCATTAATTCTAATGATAAAAATGTCTTCAACAGCAAAAGAAAAGGTGGTCTTTCATGTGTGTGTGTCGTTGGTATATGTGTGTGGCAAGGATTGAGACACTTGTCAAGTAAAGAGCTAGGTTATGTTTCATTTTCTTAAACTACCAAGTGTCACTTAATAACTAGTCCAATTGTCACTCAATCATTAGGCCATTTGTCTCATAATTCCCTAATCCATTTGTCTCATAATTCTCTAAGCCATTTGTCACTCATTCTCCATTGCCACGTGTCACTATTTCATAGGCCTAGTCAACCTAAATTTTCATGTATCAATTTGTCTTGCCATTTACCATTTTTCCTAGACTAGATACACATATCACTTTATCGATTACCCAGTTGTAACAACAAATTCCCAATTACTAATTATAATTCATCAAAACAAAATTCAAGACATAATCGACACACAAGTACATCATAATCAGTTAAAATCTTTCATACCCTAGAATATGTCAATTGAGTGCATATGCCATCTTTACAATATTTTTTTAAGCATAATTCATATTTATTTGCTTATAGTATCCATGTGAGTGAAATGCACATCATAAATGATATGACTCATATGACTAAACAATCTAATACTCTAATCCTTAGTAAGTTTTAGAAATAGGATATTACATTTATTATTGGCTTTACTTCCATATTATTGAAATTCTTTTGAGCACCCAATATTTTCTCTAACTTTTGACTCCCTTTTGTAAAGTTAGATAAAGATCCTTTTAAAACATTTGTTTCCTCTTTTAATGACTCGTTTTCATATTTAATATATCTAGTTTATGATTGTCAACAATGATCAATTTTTTAGATGCTTTAATTCTAAGGAATTCACTTTTCATGTTTTCATTCTATGGAATTCACCTTTCATCTTTTCATTCTCATTCATGCATGCATCCAACTGCTTTTAAACTTCCTTAAATTTAAAAGATAATTTCTTCCTTTTATTACTTATACTTTCTAAACTTTTAACTACTTCATAATATATCAAATTACTATCACTATCATACAAATCAGAGTTGGATGTTACTTCATCATTGTCCTTATCCATAAAGTAAATATGAACTATCACTCCTTCTATTTGCTCATTTTTGGATTCAGTTGTTTAATCGCAAGTTAAGGCTTTAAGTGTTTTCTTCTTGTTTTTTTTCTTCTTCTCCTTCTTGTTATTTCATTTATACTTACAATCATTTTTAACTAGAGGATATTGAGACTTCATGTGATTGAGTTTTCTATATTCAAGATAAATAATGTTAGAAGAGTTACATTTTGAATCACCTTTACCTTCATTGAAGTCATTTATCTTAGAGAAATTCTTTCTCTTTAAAAAACTTATTAAACTTTCTATTGATAGAGGTGACGTCTTCATCATAACTTTCAATTATAAATTTCTCTTCTTCATTCAATTCCTTGTTTAAGACCTTGAATGCTAATTCCTTTTCCTTTATAAAAGTCTCATTTCATATTTGAGAATATATCTAATGAGCTTCTCGAATGGTAATGTTATTAGATTCTTAACTTTTGGTATAACTATCACTTTATCTTCCTATATCTTTGGAGGTGACCTAAGCAAATTATTTACCATTTTAATGTTATTGCAGGTCTTGCTAAGACATTAGAAATTGTTAATAATATCAATAAATCTAGGGTGGATGCTAGATATTCTTTCATCCTACTTCATTTGAAATAATTCATATATGTGTGATAGTATGCCAACTTTGATCTCATTTCCTTGATTTGTTCCCTCATCTATAATTCTAGAGTATGTCAAATTTCATGATAAAGACTCTACTAAGTTTGTTTCTTCCTAATACACAACATAAAATACGAATAGCTTTGCTTTCAAAGAAATGAGTCTCTTATCTTGAGGATCCCATTCCTCTTTAGCTTGAAGACTTTCTTATCATCCATAATTTTAATAGGAATGAACGAACCATTTAAGACAATTTCCTAAAAATCAACATTTTGGTTATCAAGTAAGATGTTATCCTTATTTTCTAATATATATATATATATAGTCATTTCTATCAAAGAAAGGGCTTCACTAATGTTTTATCCCTCTTGGAAAAATGATGATGAGGATGCTCCAAAATGTGTCATTATACTATTTGATATAGGATTTTTGTTTGAAATGCTAGCCTAATAAAACTACTGTCATACCACTTATTAATCCCCAATTAAGTGTTTATAAGCTTTTAAAAAAATTTAACCAATAAACTTAATTTAAAAACAATGAATATATATAAAGAACTATAAAAGATTGAATAATAATTTAAAGATGATGAGGAAGATAGAATACAAAATAATGTATAGTAGTTTGGTAAACAAGCCTGACCTATATCCACTCCAAAAACTCATCTCAGAATTCCACTATAATCGTTCTTCCAAGGCAAAGAACAAACTTTATATAATGTTTTTTTTTTAAAACAAGAACCTTTTACAATCTTCCTTTACGGTAAAGAGGAACCTCAATCCCATTTAAAATATCCTAAAATAATACCCTAACTAAAGCATAAAATATCTTACTTTATCACTTTGATAACTCTAAAGAGGCTCACTCATAAAAATATGAGACAACAATACTCAAATGCGTAATAAACACCAAGAAATGTGTGCAAAAGACACATAAATGCCTCTTGATGTAAGAACTGATGAGAAAACATATTTATAGGTTTTTAAGACCCCTATTAGCTGTTGAAGCCAAAAATGAGTTGTTACAATAGCTACTTTTGATATATTGGTTGACCATTAGGTCATATTGGCCAATTATATGCATTCAATGCATAATATTCATTAGATATTACATATTAGTTGAAAATTAAGGCATATTGGTCTACTAATATACAATTAATATTATTGCAAACTCTCCTTACATCAACTTTGATAACTTTATATTATCGAACATTAACTTATATAGGTCAACCAATTCTATAAAAATTATAATTTTAATAGTTTCAAAGGGTCAAACTCAATTTTTTAATGTAATTATGATTTAAAGACTTTCTAAAATGTTCTCTAAAGAGTGTTTGAAAGATAAAGCAACTTTTCTCTTAAAAAAGCTTTAATAACTCTTAATGAATGAAAAGATTTACAAAATGAAGTAAGATGAGATGTTTATGTATGGTGAGACTTTGAGATTACCAAACTAACAAAGAGAGATTATATTATTTATATAAAATATAAAATCAACTTGATATGCCTTGATTTTCTTTTGTTTTTGACTTGATATTCACTTTGAAGGTTATAAAGCTTCAACTTTTCTTTATCAACTTAATGAACTATCTTTTTAAGTTTATAACTATAAATTGCTCTTATATTAGTTCTCTCTAAAATAATAACTTAAGAGTATTACTTATGTTTTTATCATCAAAATATTGATTTGAACTACATTTAATTCATCACTTTGATTAATGAAGAAACTTTCATTTCTAAATTTAAATATGAAGCCAACATCTAAAGGATTGTTGAACTAGGACCATAGAATATCTCTAGGAAACTAATTATGCCTATTAATATGGAGAACAAGTTTAAACTTGAACACTAGAAAAAGGATGAAAATTCCAATGTAGGGAAATTTCTATAATATTCCTCTGGAATATTGGACCACCACTTGTTTAAGTCACCTGGCTAGTGCAATTGGTAAATTGATTTCTCTTAATGATCAGACACTACATTTAGTTTGAATTGGTTATGCCAGAATATGTACTTAAGTAAGTGGTGGTTAGAAATTATCTAAGACACTTGAACTTAAGAGGTTGACTGGGTATAGTGATACTCAAATGGTTGAGATCAATATCTCTTATTAATGATAGCTAGCTAAATTTTAGAAAAAACAATGGAAATCCACTTGAAGGATATTTAGAATAGGGAGCTATAATGAGTTAATGTAATTAAAAGCCATTACTTTAGATGGAATTGATGAATAAGAAGCAACTACTAACCTTAAAGTTAAGTTAAACTGACTCCTTCAAGAAGGAACCATGCTATTATAGATAAAAGTAATGAAAAAATAACCATTAAAGATATGGTTAAATCTTAAGGCACTCATCTATCTGATTTCACCAATGTGTCTTTATTAATTGTTAATTGTTAGGAATTGCAATTTGTTGGGAATTGCAATTTAGTAGGAGTGAAGAGGATAATGATCCTAAAGTAGTAAGGAATACCTCTATGATCACTTACTCATCCTTACCATAGGAGATGAGCTAAAGCATTAAAGAGTTGGAAATTTCTAATATTTAGATAAACAATAGCCAATCAAGCTCCCTTATATTGATTCATGGTATAGGTGTTAGGGAAAATCTTAATGAGCAATCTATTACCTTTATCATAAGAAGACTAAGACAGAAACTAAAATGGAAGAATATCTTAGGGTCTTCTCCCTCCAAACCCCTTTAATGTCTTTAACAACTTGGAGAATTAGAGGACTAAATAGTCTAAATAAATAACAAATGATTAGAGACCTGATATCTGATAAGAAGCTTATAGTCTTGGAATTTTTAAGAACAAAAATTAAAGATAACTTCATTAATGAGAATCTTTGGTTTCTGGGAAAGAAGCAAAGTACCTTATCAAACCTCCAAAAACATTGTAATGGTATAATAACTTTGAGGTAATGTAAGTGGTTAACACCTTCCTTACTAATTAAGTTATCCACTTAAACAATTTAATTCCTTTTTCTCCAACACCCAACATTGTTTCTTTTATATATTACTAACTTAGCCTTTTAAGGGAATATATTATTAAATGACCTTAAAAGTATGCGTGCTACCTCTTAAAAATCAATACTTACTTTTGGTGGTATTTTGACTGAACTATAAACTTGTAGGAGGCATAAGGGATGATATTAAATACTAGAAAAAGGAATGATAAACTTTTATATTTTTTTTATCTCAAGTAGGATGACAAACTTATCATTCGGATTTCAATTTTTCTCTTGAAGTAATAAACAAAATATGGAATGACTCATAATGGAAATCTTAATAAGATTATAGTAAATTCAAACTAAGGACTTTCTAAATTTGATCGTGCCCACTTTAAAAACTCTCTATGCTCATATCACTCCCTAATAGAAGTTATTAATATATCTATACAGAATCCTATTAATGCTCTATTTAGATTCAACATTTTCCTTATTAACACTAGCAACTTCGATATGACTTTTAGGAAAGATATCAAATTCTTATAGTTAACAGCAAAGCTTATCAACTTATAAGGAGGCTAAGCTCCATAAAAGAAAAGTTTAAGCTTCTTAACTTGTAACTTTTTCCCAACACTGAGGAGAATGTCAAAAGGACAAGAAGAAATTTATACATCCCTATCCAACAACTTGCTTAAACAGTAAGAACATGTAGCTCTTAGAAACTATTTACAAGGCTTGAGATTCACAATTGATAAATGCTTAATTATTCATATTTGTAGGTTTATATTTACTGCATTTTGCTTGTTTGTTTAATTTTTATTGTTTTTGGTATTTCATTCGTTCATAATGTGTTCTTAGGTTCTAATTCAATTATTTAGAGAAAAATAAATGAATTGGGACAAGTTTAAGGCAATTTGGAGCTGTTTTAACAAGTTATAAAGATATTGGAAAAGTGCATGGGCACCAACATGCCCATGTTGATGGCCACATACCCATGTTGACATGTTTATGTAAAATAAATGTTTTAAAAGTTTTCGAGAGTTACATGGCCATCAATACACCTACTTTGGAGACTAATAAGTCTATTTTGATGCAAGTGTTCTCATTTTGAGCTTGTTTTCATCCCAAATTTGAGGGTTTTTACAATTTAATTAATACGACCATTAGTATAACCTTGTTAATGCCCATATACCACATAGAACCCTAATTTTTAAACTATAAAAAAGAAAATTAAGAGAAAAATAAATAGGAGGCTCAAGAAAATTAAAAGCCAATAAAAGATTATTGTTGGACTTTGGATCAAATATTAAGAACGAGAGACCAAATTAGCCAAGATACTAAATGTTTAATACGAAATGGATAAGGCAAACGATTCAAGTATGAAGCATTATAAATGCAATGAGATATATGCTTCCCAATAAAGCTAAAGAATAGGAGATTATCTAAGATGTTGAATATAATTACCACTTAAGAGGATTCTTCTTTATTATGGAAAACCTCCCTAACTACAATCCAAACTTAAAATTTGATGAATATATTATTTTTGTTAAGGTATAAATATAAAAGATTTTCAAACAAGTCATGTCTAGCTATAATCAAAATCCTACACAAATAATCAAACTGTTTGATTTGGTATGGCAAAAATTTAACCTGCCTAAAGTTTCCTTCTCCATATGGCTAACTACTAAACTGAGATTAAAAACCAAAGAAAGATTTAAAGGAATCTCCATTACTACTTACCACCTTTGCAATCTTAGTTCTGAATCTATTAACCATATATTCTTTCTTAGTTCTGAATCTATTAACCATATATTCTTTCAATGCTAACTCTTATTAACTCTATGGCAACACATCTTTCTCCTATATGACTACACTTTCCTAGAAATTGATTGTCAAAAATAGTTAAATGGGCTAATAATCAGATGAAATATATGAAGAATGCAACATCCCACTATCATAAGGTACATACCCAAACTTTCAGGAACATAACCTATGATAATGGTATGTTAGAGAAAAACAATTCCAACTTACACATGGCATCATCTAACATCATTTAAAAGTCAGCACATTTTAAAACCAATCATTGCATTAATTCACAAAATTTACACTATTTCCTTTAGACTAATATTTACATAACCTCATACAGGTTCTAACAAAAACAACAAAATACAAGATACAATACTCCTGGAGCCAGTTGATAGACCTCTGAGCCATAACAAAATCCAAAAGGGTCATTTAGTCTTGTCTAAAGAGCTAGGTCTCTTGTCTCGTACCTAAAAAATCAAGTTGCAATTTTTATGAGTTTTGTGAACTCAATGAGTGACCTATCATTAATGATTTCACTGGCTCACATACACATAATACATATTTTACAGACACTTATTCAGATCATAAACACATTCTAGATGTTCACACAACATGGTATATCATAAGATCACACAGTTCACATTGCTAAGCATAGCAAATAAATCACATCAATTTATCATTCATTTAGCTTTGAAAATCATTCAATAAATTTCAGTTTTATAATGTTATATGCATGAGACTCACATTCTTTCTTATTGTTGTAACCGAGTACCGATCATAAACTTATACAAATACCGACCCATAGGGCTCAGTCAAACAAAATCACGAAGCATAGATCTACGTGCAAAATCAGAAATCACAGAGCAAAGCTCTACGTGGAAGTGCTTCATACTGACAACTCAAGTCACAACCCCTTTATCTGAGCATGCATTTTATGAAATGTAACAAAATTTGAGTATCTCATATATTACAATCTTATATAAATGCTTAGACGAGATTTCACAGTCATTAGACCTAAGTCCGGCATTTAACTTTTGTTGAGAATCAAATATCAAATTCATGTCAAATCAAAACACTCCCAATACGTGCCCAACTATTAAACTCCTCGGACATCAGGTTCAGAATCCAGAAACAACTCACAAACAGTTCAATAATATTGGAAGTTTAACAAATCAAATTAAATTCAAATCAAATCAATCCTAGGAAATCATCTAGGTTGACTCACTATACGTTCCAAGAAGCTATTTCCTGGATGGTCCGGCAATGTTCGACTGATGTCTGATGTGCTCCTCTATAACATACACAACACATTCACAAATATCACATTTTACACAATAGAAAACATATTCGTTTATGCACATGTAATTAAATAAATAAAATATCCACAATGCATTATTCAATGAAAATTTTGGGTATTTTATTGTAATTTTCATCATCAAATCGATCAGATATCAAAGACCTCATTAATATCATTTAGTACTTATAATTTAGGCCAAAATAAAACAATGAGAATTTCATAATTTAATTGACCACTACAAATTTTCTACCCACATGATTTCGGGTCAACTTTGCATAAGTAATCTGATAGGGTAAATGAAAAATTTAGGCAACACTTTCTTCTGGAAAGTTATTCTACAATATCTTAAGTTTCTAATGACTCCAAGATAATCCAATTTGATTCAATATTCAGTGAATTATGCATAAAATACCACAAATTGTACACATTTGAACTTTTAGCTAGTACACGATCATACCCTCTAATTACACGACTCATATCTTTCAGCTCAGATATCCAAAAATTACAAACTCTATACCAATTTAAAGCTAAGAGAATAAGCTATAACTTGGTGAAGAAAAATCAAACTAATTCATTCAACATCAATATAATTTATTCAATAACTACAGGACATGAATTATGTCCCTGGAAGTGCTACAGCCTAAGCTAAAACTCAGTTTCATGCCAATTTTGAAAATCACAAAGACTGAATTAAAGTTATACTTCTTCACAAAAGTTGTAGAAATATGTCTCTAGTTTAATATGAATTAAAAATCAATCCATTCATAAATCTAAAGCTCAAGTTATAATTAGAAAACTGAAGCATGATCATGAAAATTTTCCAATTCATATCATTCCAACAGACTTCCAAACTTTCAATCACTTTCAAATCAATTCAGATAACTCTAAATTTCTATGGAGAGAAAGAAAAATGTCTTAGGAATCCATTGGTCTAAGTTTCAAGTCATTTGGAGTTTGTAAGAAAAAGTTATAGCCAAAAGACTCAAGGTTGTTCAATGAAATACATTGTTCATAAACTTATACAAGCAACTACCACTCTTTTACTATAGAATCACGTTTTTGCACGTAATTCTTCACATTTTTGCAGCAACACTCTTCCATCTTCTTCCTCTCTTCTACTTAATTCCTCATGTTTATTCTCACGTCACTTAACCCAAATAACATTCAAAGCAATTCTTCTAACCCATTTTCAACTCATTAATACCCATACAATTTAAAAACCAAGATTAACACTTAATCATCAAACTTCGATTCTCAGCATACCCATGCATATAAAGTGAAAAACAGAATATGATCAACCTGTTTCTTGAATTTCTTCTTTCTTTTTAAACATAGTTTCAGTGATTCTTCTAGCTCCAGAACTCACTTCATCACTATCTTAAAACCCATTGTTCCTCAAACATGCAAAAAACAACATATCCGTATTCTTTCATTACCACCGAAAGTACATTTCTTAACCACTCATACATATATTTCTTTACACAGTATAACATCATTAAATCACTTACTTGAGTTAACTCTTCCAGCAATATGAATGAAATCAATAACACAAAGAGAATCACAATTAACTATTTGGTGATGAAGAATTGGGAAGAGAGCTGCAAAGTTGAGTGTCTCGATGCAAAAAAAAAAAAGTTAGAGTCAACTCTTCCTAACCAAAACACGTGCTTAGATTCAACTCTTCCTAACCAAAACACAATAGCACGTGTATTCGTGCATGTCTCACACATATCACCCAAACAATCAGACATTTGTCACCACATATGTAAGCCACATGTCTTATATATATCATCACGTGTCACTTTATCATTAGTTCATAAATCAATATTTTTCTCAAATTTCACCAAAAATTTTGAAATAATAATAATACTCTCTAAATAAATTTTCAGTTCAAAATAATTTACTAAAAATTTCAAAATATCCAAAATGTACAAAAATTGTCAAATCACATTTAATACACTCTAATTAAATCCACAGTTTCCTTTTATAAACCAATTTATCCGGAAATGTCAATGAATGCATGTATAATCATATGAATGTGCAAAATAAATGTGTATGTCACAATTACCTTATGCATGATGTGCATTTTCCTAATTTCATATAAATTTCTCATAATTTACTATTCTAGCCTTAACATGGGTATCGGGATATTACAAAGAAGGACTTAAGTATATTCAAGATTACATTCAATTGTGGAGTCTATGTTATTTAGAGGGAAAGAAATTCTAAGATGTACTAAATAAAAACCTTAGATAACTTTTATCTTTGTTTTTGAAACTTTGAGATAGATTAAGGAAATAAGTATAGCCTCCAAGTTAGGTACAGAGCTAGATCTAAAGCTAAAATAACTTGGAACTTGCCTAAGAAAGTCTAATATAGTGTAATTCATTATTGATTTTGTATTAAGCTAATCAATTAATCTCCTATCTAGCATTAGTTCCTTCCTGGTTGCAAGTTAATTAAGATCTAGTTTTCTATCTAATATCGATTCCTTTCTGCCTTCTATTGTAATCTTCCTAATAAACAAAAGAAGGTGTTTGATTGACTAGAATCACCATTCCATTCCTGATCTATTCTTAGTAATAGGTTATTAACTTGTTTGGTTGAAGGAAACGTACATAATATATGATCCAAGAGTTTATTTATTCTTAAGTTTGTGGAATAAGTAAACCCATCACCCCGTATCTTTATCTATTCGAAGTCCATTCCAAGTGGTTAGGAATAAAATTGACGACATATTCAAAAAAAATCCTTAAGGAATCTACATAATTACCTAGCTATAATAATAATAATAATAATAATAATCATAATCATCATCATCATCATCATCATAATAATAATAATCATAATCATAAACATAAACATAAACATAAACATAATAATAATAATAATGATGATGATGAAGTATTTAGTGGAGACTAATAGATATTTTAGTCTTTTTTGTTAGTTATTACTTTTTCATTCTAAATTTATATTTTCAAACTAAGCATTGATATTACATCATCATCAGAAATTCTTAGGAATAAACCAAACTAAATAATACTCATTTCATTCCATTTCTCATCTATTATATTCCTAAAGAATCACCGTTCCATCTCTTATCTATTCTAACAAGTAAACCAAACACCTTATAATAATAGTATTCTAGCTCTGTGAAGTACTTCTTATCTTTGTTTAAATCCTACTTCTTAGTGTTTTTCAAATCCTACTTCCATTTATTTGTACTGCCTTTGGCTTGTTCATTAATTTATTTTTAATTAAAAACTTAAACATAATTACAAAATAAAGTAAAATCATGATAAAGAATCAAAGACACATTTTTTAATCTGTATGAAATATATTTGGGTTAGAAAATTTTATTTCAATATTCTTCTTTATTCATTAAAAAAATTTTAATTATGAACTTTCACTCATTAAATATTGACTATAATTCTTTTGTTCATGTGTTTATTTTTTTCACCTTCTTCTTCTTGTAAGTTTCAAAAAATTAATTAATTGTTTTAGTTGAACTAATATTTTAACAAGTTTTTAAAAGAACATAAATATAAAGAAAATTCCTTTTTCATTCACCTTCTCTTTCAAAAATATCTTATCAGTTTTATATTCGAGTAGGAAGAATCAAGAATACTACCAGAAAATAGTTTATATTTTTCTCAATCGAAATAGCATATTGACCAAAATAGAAATTGAAAAAGGAACATTTAAAGGTTGAATAAAAATGGTGATTTGAAGTATAATTTAGAGAAAAATAATATAAACAATAGGATATAATATTCTCTTTTCTTAAATTTTTTATAAAAATCCTAAAAGGAAAAAAGAGAATATGAAAAAAGATTTGAAAGCGAACATTGCGTATTGAAAGGATTGACATGTAAGAGTATTTTATTAATTAAATACTAAATTTATTGTAAACAATTTAAAGTGTTAATAAACTTGAAGATCCTTATTTATCTTTATATATATGTATTTTCCTTTTTAAATATATAAAAAAACATAAAAATTCATTAGATATAAATTATAATAAACAGAATGATATAACTTCCTCTCCCCTTGTATCATAAAATTTAATTAAACTTTGTCATATTCTTAACTCAATTAAGGTCACAACTTTTTTTATAAAAATATTATGTTATACAAAATTATACTGTTTCATATAGCAATGAGAATATTAATTAAAGTAAACTATTTTAATTTTAAAAAATTATGAAAAGGCAAAAAAAAGAGAACTTCCTTAAAACGTATTCATATGTTCCATAATATTCAAAAATATTTTATATTATTTTAAAATATTAATAATAATTTTCTATTAAATATTTTTAATTTATTTTAAGTAAATTGTGAGGATACAGTAAGAAATTACGTAATAGCTTGAATTAAAGATTTTTACAAAATTTTGATATGATAATTTTTGTAATATTTCTAACGTCACAAGACATTTTTGTTAATAGTTCTGAGGCTTATAAATATATTTTGACAAAATACAAATGGAGGAGGTCCACTTATTATAGAAAGGTTCAATTCTTGAGTTATCTTACCTCAGATGTCTGTCTCCAATGTCTACACCTAGCAAATCTATTCTGCTTAGTTTTCTGCATGCTTGGTCTTTCACATCTTCAATTTCTTTTCTACCTAATGTTCTTTTCCTTTCTATTGCATGTCACACAGAACGTTAAAGGAATTTGGTTAGGTCGGCTATGCTACGCCCAGGCCCATGCGTCCACGGCCCATTCGCAGGTGGAAACCTCCCATGCATACGTAAAGACCTACGTAAAGACCTAAACCTAGCATCTATTCCATATATAAGGTACTATTTTGCCATAATACAGGTATGAGATTATAACCCTACTCTCCGTTATTCTCCAGCAACGAAAAACCCTTATCAAAAAGAATAAATTGAGTGTCGGAGGGGCCTGCCAGATATCAACCCCCGGCGTGCCTTGTCTTGTTTTGCAGGTATTCCCTCGTCAAAGACAGTCAAGCTTATAGATCCAAACGGTAACGTCTTGTCTCATCAGAGTCAGGCAGAACCAGTTGACGCCCACCATGGGGCCCGGCATCAGGGCACCACGTCCAGAAACACGCAGATCAGTCAGGCGGCAGTAGCCAACCCTAATATAACCGCCGTTGCGGCACTAACACTACAGCGGATGGGTTTGCAGTTACCTGCCACTCTTCCGCCAACACACCATGATTCCCGCACACAATCTTCATACTCGAATGATCAACCACAACCTCAAAACCCAGATCAAGAAGAACAGAGCGTAGCCCTGGAGGACAATGCTGAAACCAATACACATCCAAATCTCCAGCACCCCCTAGATGCAAATCCTCCTGCATCACAACATACGTCCCTCACTCGAAAATAGATCGAGGAAGCGACGGATCTGTTGATTTGTCAAATTTTACAGTCTCAACAGGAACAGCAGCAGCCGCCCGCACGGTAGATTGGTATGATGACCGGTCTCCATTCTGCTGAAGCCCTAGAAAAAATCGTGGAAGATCGGATCAATGCAGCCATGAATTTCCACCTGGATCGCCCATTAGCGCAATATAGCTCTCCCTTCACCCCGGTGATCTTGGATAGCCTCCCAGCGGTCGGCACCAAAATACCGACGCCTGAAAAATACACTGAAAAGATCGATCCCCTAAACTATTTGCAGCACTTCCAGTCGATGATGAACCTACACTGCGTCCCCAATGCCATTCAATGTAAGGCATTTTGCACCGCCTTTCAAGAAGGAGCCCGGCGATGGTTCAATAGTTTACCCCCATGTTGCATTACTTGCTTCGAGGATTTTAGGCTACTCTTCCTTAATCAATTTGCTACAAGTAAACGACCACAGAAGATCGCCTTAGAAGTGATGCAGCTGACCCAAGGAAGGAACGAAAGTTTGCGGGAGTTCATCACTCGATTTAATAATGAAGCGGTCGAAGTCCCCGACCTCACTTGCTCGTCTATGTTGGCGGCACTGATGAGCAACACAAGGGATGAAGAGTTTAAGAATTCGCTGGCCCTTGATCAGCCCAAGTCCATTCAAGAGATAAGAAATCGGGCGGACAAGTACGTACAGCTCGAGGAAGTGTTGAAAAACACAAAACGTAAAGCAGATGACCGCGGGTCGAGCGACAGAGCAGATGATTCCCACAAGCGACAGAAGGATCAGTCGAGATGGAGAAAGCCGACCGATCGACAGGGACATAGATGAGAATTCTTCACCCTCCTCAACAGGAGATATGCGGAAATATTGGCGGCCATGAGAGCAGACCCCTCCGAGAACCCAATAAGTTGAAGACTCCCCCCAAGAAGAGGGACCCTGATTTATATTGCCGCTTCCATAAAGACATTGGTTATGACACGGAGGATTGTTGGGACTTGAAAAAACAAATCAAACTCCTTATCCAAAGGGGAAGGCTGGGTCGATTTTTGAAGCACGAAAAAAATGTCGATCGAGATAATGAGCATAGGAGCGGTCGGCCTGACAACTGACGACAGCCTTGGAGGCGAAACGACGATCGACGCGAAGCGAGGGGACAGTCCAGGGTAAGAGGCGATAGAAACATCGGACAACAAGATGACCGACCGATTAGGGTCATTAACATGATCTTTGGTGGTAGTGTAGCAGGCGGGTCCACCGTTAAAGGGAGAAAGAGGTATGCCAGACAGGTCGGTGAAGAATTGTAGACCAAAAGAAAGAGGCAGAACGATGGGATGATACCATTCGACGAATCTGATCTAGATGGGGTTAGCTGTCCTCATGATGATGCACTCGTGGTAAATCTGAATATGGATGGTAACGAGGTGAAACGGGTGATGATCGATACGGGCAGCTCGGTCGACCTACTGTATTACGATGCTTTCAAGCAGATGGAGATACCAGAGGATCGACTTTTGCCTATAGATGGACCTATCAAATGGGTAACCGGAGCATCAGCCTACATATTTGCCCGAGTCTATTTGAAAGTAAAATTTGGACAAAAGTGCTGTCAGATAGAGAAGGACGTTGAGTTCCTAGTTGTGAAGTTTGTAGGGGCGTACAATACGATAATCGGACAAGTCACTCAAAACACCTTTAGAGCAGTTGTCTCCACTTACTACCAAGCAATGAAGTTCCCGACGTCTTATGGAATCGGTGTCGTCAGGGGTCAGCAGAGAATCGCTAGGGAATGCTACTTAGCGAAAACAAGGACATTAGACAGGGCGGTAGTCTTGACAAGCTCTCTTGACGTGAGAGTTGATGAGGAGACAGAGAGGATGAACCCTGTAGAAGAAACGTAGCAAGTCATATTGGATGAAGCAGACTGCTCCAAGTTCACATATCTAGGTTCCGAGCTTCAGAAGGGCCTAGTCAAAGAAATCACAAATTGCTTGGTAGAAAACAGATCGGTCTTCGCCTAAGTACCGAGCGATATGTCTGAAATTTCTCGATCGGTCGCATTGCATTCCTTCGATATCCGAAAAGATTGCAAACCAGTTAGACAGAGGAAGCAGTGGCAAAGCAAAGAGAGGCAGGAAGTGATTGAGAGAGAAATAGAAAAGCTACTTAGTGCTGGGTTCATTCGGGAAGTCAAATACCCGGAATGGTTGGCAAATGTTGTACTCGTGAAGAAAAAAATGGAAAGTGGAGAATGTGCATTGACTTCACCGACTTAAACAAAGCGTGCCCAAAGGACAGCTTTCCTTTGCCCAAATTCAATCAACTGGTGGACTCCACGTCATGGCATGAACTTCTCAGCTTCTTGGATGCTTTCTCGGGCTACCATCAGATCCAAATAAGCCTCGAAGATGAAGAAAAGACAACTTTTATAACTGACTAGGGCACGTATTGCTACCAAGTAATGCCGTTCGGCTTAAAGAATGCAGGGGCCACTTATTAGCAGCTCGTCATGGAAGTTTTTAAGAAGCAGATTGGTCGAACGGTTGAGGCCTATGTGGATGATATGGTGGTCAAAAGTAAGAAGGCCGCTGAGCATATGGAAGATCTCAAAGAAGTCTTCCAAAACCTTAATAAATTTCAGATGAAGCTGAACCTGAAAAAATGCGTCTTTAGAGTGGCATCCGAAAAATTCCTGGGGTTTATGATTACTCAACGGGGGATTGAAGCTAATCTAGAAAAGATCAAAGCTATCATCCAAGTGCCCTCGCCGAGGTGCTTGAAAGATGTTCAAATATTGACCGGGCGGATAGTTTCTTTGAGCAGATTCGTCTCCAGGATAGGGGACAAGTGCCTCCCGTTTTTCAAAATTTTGAGGAAAGCGGATGTGACCCAGTTCCAATGGCCGGATGAATGCGAAAGAGTGTTTCAACACTTGAAGCAGTATCTGACTAGCCCACCCATTTTGCAGAGTCCCGTTGAGGGGGAGAGCTTGATTATTTATCTGGCAGCCACAGAAGGGGCGATCAGTGCATTCCTCGTTCGATCGGAGGGACATGAGCAATTCCTGATCTACTACGTCAGTAAGGTGCTGAACGGATCGGAAACACAGTATATATCCATAGAAAAGTTGGCTCTCTCCTTGATAATTGCGGCGCAGAAACTAAGGCCCTACTTCCAGAGTCATACCATTGAGGTACAGACCGACCAACCCCTCAGGCAATGCCTCCAAAAGCTCGAGACCTCGGGGCGATTAATAAAATAGGCAGTAGAGCTAGGGAAGTTCGATATATAATATAAGCCTTGGATGACGATCAAGGCCCAAGTGTTAGTAGATTTCGTTGCAGAAATGAGTCAACCTGACTCACAGGGCGAGCAACGTCCTGCCTGGAGCCTATTTTTTGATGGGTCGTCCAACGCTGAGGGATACGGAGCAGGAGTGGTATTGATCAGCCTGCACCGGGAAGAAAAGGTAGAATATGCTCTTTGGTTAGAATTTAAAGTTTCTAATAATGAAGCAGAATACGAGGCTTTAATAGTCAGCCTCTAATTGGCAAGGGAGATGGGGGTAAAGCATCTCCAGGAATACAACGATAGCTAAATAGTAGTTGGTCAAGTCACTGGGCAGTATGAGGCCAAGGGAAACAGCATGATCAAGTACCTGGAACTGGTAAAGCAGGAGTTGAGTAATTTCGAGCAATACTCGATCAACAGGATAGAACGGGCTCAAAATGCTAAGGCAGATGTGCTTTCCAAAATGGCTTCCGACCGAGATGCGAAAAATAACATTTTGGTCGAACGACTAGAACGGTCCAGCATCCAGAAAGCTAATGAAGTCCTCGACATAAATGTCGATCGATCAAGTTGGATGAAACCGATCAGACGGTACCTCCTCGAGGGAACACAGTCAAAAGAAACCTTGGAGCCAAGAAACTAAGGATAAAGGCAGCCGAATATGCGATCGTTAATGGCAATTTGTATAAGCGATCTTATGACTGGCCACTACTACGATGCTTGAACGAAGAAGAGGCAGAACAGGCAATGGCTGAAGTCCATGAAGGAATGTGTGGAAATCACATAAGAGGAAGATTGTTGGCTCATAGATTGATTAGACAGGGATATTACTGGCCGAAAATGAAGAGAGACTACCAGGAGAAAGTCAATCGGTGTGAGGCTTGCCAGAAAAACAGTAACTTGTCTCACCAGCTGACCGAAAGGATGAAAATCGTGAGCCATTCTATCCCCTTTGCTCAATGGGGATTGGATATACTAGGACCTTTCCCTCTTGGTCCTGGACAGAAGAAGTTTCTGATAGTAGCTGTGGAATACTTTACCAAGTGGGTAAAAGCGGAAGCGGTCGCTACAATTACTGAGCAAAAGATGGAAAATTTTGTAAGAAGAAACATACTAAGTCGCTTTGGGATGCCTATGGTGTTGGTAACAGACAACGGTCGTCAATTCAACAACGACAAGTTCAGAGATTTCTGCGAGCGACTAAAGATAAGGTTATAATTGACTTCAGTAGCTCACCCTCAAAGCAACGATCTTGTAGAGAACACTAACAAAAAGATAATGAGTGCCCTCAAGAAGCGCTTAGATGGACGTAAGACTTGGGTGGATGAACTAAAAGAAGTATTGTGCGAACACAGAACTACCCCAAATGGAGCCACAGGGGAAACACCATTCAGGATGACCTTCGGGGCAGAAGCCCTAATTCCAGTAGAAGTGGTGTTGCACAACCAAAGAGTGTCGAGCTATGAAGAAGAGCGAAATGATGAAACCCGCCGGGTAGAACTTGTGCTTCTCAGCGAAGACAGGGATAGGGCAGCCGCTCGTTCGGAAGCCATCAGACAAAAAGCAACAAGGTTTTATAACAAAAGAGTAAGGTTGTGCGACGTAAAGATTGGCAGCTATGTTTTAAGAAAGGTCGAGGCGGCTGGGAAACATCCTGGAAAGCTCGGACAGGCGTGGGAAAGACCCTATCAAGTGGTCAAACAAGCCAGACACGGTTCTTACATCCTCCGTTGTTGGACCTCGATATTTGAGTGAAAACTTGAATTATGAAAATGAAATTTAAGGAGTGTTTTGTGTATGTATTGTGTAATAGATAACTTAAACTTAAAGGATATTGATAAGAAAAGAAATGATGTGATTTTGATATCTTTGGGGTTTTGAATAAATTTGGATTGGTTATGAATGTTCAAGTGGATGAGTTGATTGAAATGAAGTTAAATGGCAAGAATTAAAAAGAAAAAGTGTGAAAATTTGAAGAAGTTAGAAAGTTTGACTTTTGGGGGTGAATAGTGATAAAAAGTTTGACTTGAGAGTTGACTTTTTGTTTGAGGTAAAATTTAAGAAAATGGTCTTCTGGAAACTTGTAGCTTATGTTAAGAACTTTCTGTCTCCATAAAGTTTGCAATTTTTCGATATCGGGAGCGAAAGTTATGGTCAGTCAAAGTTTGAATGTGACATAAGTTGACCTATGTAATGGCTAAATCTTTGACCGAGAAATTGACCTAGTTAGAGGTTGATTTAGCCTTTAAGTTCTTCATGAAAGTTGAAGATTTTGATCTGATCTTAATTTTGATATAAAGTATAGAATTTTTTGATCAAGGAATAATAAGTTATGATTTTTACAAGTTTCTATTATGGTTTTTAGCATGATTAATAGAGGATAGAACGTTTGAATGGAAAATTGACTTCCTTAGAGGTCAAATTAATTTTTATGTCCTTCATGAAAGTTGTAGGCGACTTTCTGATCTTTGCAGTGATATAAAATATGATGTGTTCGAAATTTAGAGTTGAAAGATATAAAAATTTTCAAAGTTAAATATTGTTTAGGGTTACATTAAATTGGGATAGTACTTTTGATTAGATTTTTGACCTCTTTAGAGACAAAATTGATTTTTGAGTTCTACATGAAAGTTGAAGAGCTTCTTTCAAGCTTTCCATAGAGATCAAATTTGTCAAATTTGGATTTTGAAATCAAGAGTTACGGTTTTTGAAAAATTCGGATATATATGTATAATCATATATATGTATATATTTTTTGAAATGAAAAAAAAGGATTTTAGAAGACCCTCCTCGCGAGGGCGATACGTCTCCCACGCGAGAGAGCTGCCCCAACTTTAATCAAACAATCACTGCACTCGTCACATACTTCATGGAAATACTTTTCCATGTTCATTAAATTCGCACAAATTCGATCTCAACAAACATAAAGCCCAAGTAAGATCCTAATACTGGGCTCTGATACCATCTCTGTTGGGACCCGATCTGGAAACCGTATCCCAACCGGAAGACGAAACGAAAGGGGTCGAAAACAAAGAAAATTCAAAGCTGAGAAATTGAATCCGAAGCGGAAAACATAATAGAAACGAACGAACTGATCGAAAATTAAAGCGAAACACAAAAGAAAAGTACCGAAGCGGAACTAAGCGAAGCGGAGAATCGGATAACAAATTACGGACAACAAAATCGAGAGCGAGTCGAAACAAAAGTAGCGAAGCAAAATCGAATACGAATCAAAAACGGAACAAAAACTTAACAAAACGGATCCGACATCCGGGACATAGAATAGAGAAAGATGATCACGTTGGAAACACTAAGACATTCGAAATCCGGTATAAATTTTTTTCTCTCTCTTTTTTTTTCTTATTCCTTTCTTTCTCATTTCATTCATCTTTAGTCGAGCTCATTCATAACATCTCAAATTATAGAAATCTTCTTAACAATATTCTAAATCCCATAAACCATCTTTTAAACAACTAATTCTTATTTTTATTCTTTTTCAACTTATGATCTAACAAAATTTCGGCAGCATAATGACTGTATTTATTCTAACTCAAACCTGCAAAGTATCGAAAATACACTTCTATAATTTCCAATCAATTACACAATCAATCAAAATCTACCGGACCCTTTGTCCGGGATCTCAACATAAACAAACGCACTCCTATATCTAAACACTTCAAAATCCTTAATCATAAACAAATCACTTTCATAACTAACTTCAATATATATATTCATCGTTCAATCCCAACCACATTCCATATCTCAAATCCATATTCAAAATCCTCATTCAATATCCAATTTCATACATAAAGCATAACCATACACTATTATCCGTAGCCAAATCAACAATCATATACAATCCCAATCATAGTTTAATTCGATACACATTTCCAGAATTCGTATACATTCCGAAAGAAATACTTGTAATACAATAATGACAATTTAAGTCATATACATAACCAAAATCCATGATCCAAGGTACACAAAATACAAACACATGCAAACATCGAACGGATGTCTTGACCGTCTTTCATCCGATCTCCTGCTCGAAACCTGGAGATGGGGATGAAAGGGGGGTGAGCTCGACGGCTCAGTGGATAACACATTTATAATTTGAAAAATAAGCCCAAATCATTTTCAAGCAATTTGTCATTTCTAAAAATTTCACATTCATAAATTTATCAAAGTCTCATTTTCGAACTTTTCAAATCAATCAAATCAATCATAAGTAATTTTTCAAACATTTTACGGCTGAAAACTCACTTTCTCTACTTTTAATTTTCTCAAATTTTTATAATTCATAAACTATCTCAAAAATCATGAATGCAATCACATAGAAATACAAATCAAACATATAGCAGATCAAACGGTTTGGGTCGGTCCAAAAACAGAACGTACTGCACATTCTCACATAGCGGTCCTGTGCAGCCGTGAACAGAACGTATTGCATATTCCCGCATAGCGGTCCGGTGTAGCCATGAAGGGAGTCCGAAATCGAAACTCCAGTGCCACTAGCGGGCAGCCGAGAGAAGTATGCGACGAGTGCAGTGATTGTTTGATTAAAATTGGGGCAGCTCTCTCGCGTGGGAGACGTATCGCCCTCGCGAGGAGGGTCTTTATATGAAAATTTTTTTATTAATTTTATTTTTTAATTATTTAATTATTATTTTCGGATTATTTAATTATTATTTCCAGATTATAGGAAATATGACCCCTCTTCAATCTTTCGCTTATATCTTTTCCGTTAGACATCCGATTGACTTGGTTTTTGAAGCGTTGGATTCCTAAGACAGTGAATTACATTTTTATGGGAAATTTGTGAATTTTTGAGATTAAATTGAGGTTGATTAAATTAATCAAAGTGAGTTGGAAATTTTCCAAATATAGTTCAGTATTTTGAGAAATTCTCGATCTGTGGTAATCCGATTGAAGTGATTCTTGAGGCAAAATAAAATTAAGACATGGGGCTACAAATCATATGAAGAAATAAAATTTCAATTAAGCCCCTAAGACTTTCAATTTCTGAATTGAAGTTCGAATTAGTGTGCAGTTTTGGATTAGGAACATCTGAAAGTATATTGGGCATAACTTTTGCTCTGGTAATCGAAATTAGGTGATTCTTAATTTGAATTAAACTATAGAAATAGAGCTACAATTGTTATGAAGACATAGAATGTCAATTTTGGGATTGAGAATGTCAATTTCTGGATGGAAATAATGTGTTGGAAAATGTTCTAGCATGAGACAAGTCTGAAATGTTTTGAGCATACCTTTTGATGTAGTGCTCCAAATTGGATTATTCTTGTGGCATTATGAAACTAAGACAATAAGAAATAATTTTCTAGAAGGAATTTTTGGCAAATTCCTTCAAATTGGTAGTGCGAATTATATCCGAAAGGAAGCATGAAAGAATTAAGACCTTAGGCTTAAGTGGAGGGCATTTTGGTCTTTTATCCTTCATTTAATGACATGGCCTCTTAAAACATTAAGAGTTGTCGTTTTTAAAGTAGGAAGTCGACTTTAAGAGGAAAGAAGAAGAAAATAAGAAGAGAGAAAGGAAGGGAGAGCTTCGGCCATGGAGAAAGAAGAGAGAGAAGTTAGAGATTTCAAAATTTTTTAGGGTTCTAGCATGATTTTCGTATGGATTCAAAGGAAAAAGGTGGAAGAGCATGGGAGTTTCATCAAGACCCAAGAAATTTCGATATTGAAGGAAAAAAGAGGTAAGATAAAATTTTGAGTTTTGAGTTTTTCTTGATTTTTTGGTTTAGAATCATGAAAAATGGTATAGGTTTGTGGAATATGAAATCAATTTTGATGATTGCTAAGTATTATGGGTTTAATTTTATTTGGAAATTAATTGGGGTTTATGCCTAATTTTGAAATTTGGGGGTTTTGAAAATTGATGATTTAGATAGCTTGATTTTATATGGAATTGGTGTTTTCTAAGTCCAATTTGAGTAATTAAGTGTTTTATGATATTGAATTTGGGTGAATTGGTTTAGGTCAATTTTGGAATTTGAGGATTTTTGAAATTGTTGATTTAGATAGCTTGGAAATATGAGAGATTTGAGTTTTCTAAGCTCAATTTGAGTTGTTATTCATTTTATGATGTTGAATTTGGGTAATTTTGGTTTAGGAAATTTTAATATGGAAGAAAGACGGAGGCTTTGGAGCAATTTGAGGCACAAAGCAAGTTGTTTGCATGGATATGATGTGGGTAATGTATTTATATTTTTAATTATAAGTCATTTATTGATTTTTGAAAATTCAAGAAAGTGAAAGAAAAGATTTTCGAATTTAGATCGTTTCTGAATGATTTTTGAAAAATTATGATAAGCTCAAATTCATTGTTTTAAATGATTTAATAAATCGATAGAAATTTCTGGAAATTCATTTGTTATGAATGCATGGATAAATTATGCAAATTGTTGAAATCATTGA
>JANTNU010000003.1:15766772-15782637 GCA_024752395.1 Erythroxylum havanense
CAAGTGTTGGCGGACTTTGTAGCAGAAATGAGTCAACCTACCTCGAATGAACTACATCCTACTTGGAGCTTATTTGTCAATGGATCATCTAATGCTGAGGGATGTGGGGCAGGAGTGGTCTTGATCAGCCCGCACCAGGAAGAAAAGGTGGAGTACACTCTCATATTAGACTTTAAGGCATCCAACAATGAGGCAGAATACGAGGTGCTAATAGCCGGTCTTCAGTTGGCAAGAGAGATGGGGGTGAAACATTTGAAGGTGTATAGCGATAGCCAAGCAGTGGTCGGCCAGGTTGCCAAGATAAGATCTTTGGAACCAGGCGATGCCAAGACAGGATCTTAGATCGCTCGGCCTCTACCTCACTCAACCAGGTTGCCAAGATGAGATCCTTGGAACCAGGCGTTGCCGAGAAGATGAATTTCGGATCGCATGGCCTCGACCATCGCTCGGCCAGGTTGTCAAGACAAGATCCTTGAAACCAGGCGATGCCAAGACAGGATCTTGGATCGCTCGACCTCTATCTCGCTCGGCCAGGTTGCCAAGACAAGATCCTTGGAACCAGGCGATGTCAATATAGGATCTTGGATCGCTCGGCCTCTACCTCGCTCAGTCAGGTTGCCAAGACGAGATCCTTGGAACTAGGCGATGCCGAGAAGATGAATCTCGGATCGCTCGACCTCGACCATCGCTCGACCAGGTTGCCAAGACAAAATCTTTGGAACTAGGCGATGCCGAGAAGATGAATCTCGGATCGCTCGGCCTCGACCATCGCTTAGTCAGGTTGCCAAGACAAGATTGTTGGAACCAGGCGATTCCAAGACAGGATCTTAGATCGCTCGGCCAAGTTGTCAAGACAAGATCCTTGGAACCAGGCGATGCCAAGACAGGATCTTGGATCGCTCGGCCTCTACCTTGCTCGGCCAAGTTGCTAAGACGAGATCTTTGGAACCAGGTGATGCTGAGAAGAAGAATCTCGGATCGCTCGGCCTCGACCATCGCTCGGTCAGGTTGCCAAGACAAGATCCTTGGAACCAGGTGATGTCAAGGCAGGATCTTGGATCGCTCGATCTCTACCTCACTCGGTCAGGTTGCCAAGACAAGATCCTTGGAACCAGGCGATGTCCAAACAGGATCTTGGATCGCTCGGCCTCTACCTCGCTCGGCCGGGATCCAAAGACAAAATCTTGGATCACTCGGCTACATCATCGCTCGGCCAAATTCACTCGATCGACACACATTGAGTGCACTCGTTTGCTACCTGCTATTCGAAAGGATCATCTAATCTTTAACATGACATATAAAGGAGGTAATGAAAAACAAGAGATTATATTTCTTTGAATTAAAGCTCTGGTCACAAGCCCGACCAGATGAGCCTTACAAGGGGAAACAATCATTTTGATCCTTCGGGAGGAGAGGAATGGCCAGCAGCAGGTTCAATCGGAGGAGAGGAAGGGCCAACAGCAAGATCGGCAGGAGGAGAGGAAGGGCCAGCAACAGGATCGATAGGAGGAGAGGAAGGACCAGCAACAGGATCGGCAGAAGGGGAGGTCGACAAAGCAGCCGAGGCAGGACCAGAGTCTGCAGGAAGAACCGGAGAGACACATCCACGAGATCACTTGTCCTCCTCATCCGAGCTAAGGTCCAGCTCCTCATCCGGAACTAACGTTCTTTCTCCCTTGGCCCTCTCCCTCACTTCCTCCAGAGAAAGGCCGAGAGCGGTGGGGAGTATCGGCTCGACATAATCCTCAAATGAAGGACCCTCCGACCCACCAGGGATACAAAAGTCGTGGCAATTCCTTAGGATTGAAAGGGCCAAGTCACAAGCGAACTCTAAGCACTCCCCCTGCAGGAATCGCCTTTTTCATCGCTTGATCGCCTCAATCCTCTGCTTTTTGATGGAACCTCGCAACTCTTTCAGTTTATCCTCGGCCCTCAGTTTATCCCCCACCGATTCATGGCAATCCTGGAGGAATTTCTTACGAAGCTCCTACTACGTCTCTAACTTCCTCTTCAAGTCCTTATATTCCTTGGCTAGCCCGTCCCTCGCCGCAATCACCCTGCTCCTTTCCTCCTTGCCCATAGCAAGTTGAGCTTTCAAAACGCTCCTCGCCTCCTCCCAAAATTTCTTCTCCTCCTCCAAGGAAGAGAGTTGAGCTCGGGAGACATCTCTCTCTTCTTTGACCTCTGAAAGCTCGGTCCTCAAAGTGTTCACTTGCTCAAGGATATCGTGGACTTCCCGATCCAGCGTTCGGTTAATCCTGTCAAGTTGTTCCATACGTAGGTGCATCGCGGAGGATAACACCAGATCCCTCGCACAGCTACGGACGAGACGGGCCCCCAGCTCCTGATTGCTCAACGCGTCTATAAGCTTCTCGTCTACAGGGGAAACGACCCTCTGAGCAATGTGAAGAGCCATATCGTAGTCCCCAAGCGACGCAACCTTATCCAGACTGATCGCTGGCTCCCACTTCTCGGCACTTACCGCTCGCCCTTTCCTCTAGCCCTTATCCAATCGGGCAACATGTTCTTCCCCCTTCTCCCGAACGGTCTTTTTCCTCTTACGAGGTGGCTCAACCTCTTCCTACTCCTCTTCTGTGACCACTAGGCTTTCACCAGCCAATCGGGTCATCGTTGTTGACTGCTCGGGTACAGCTGCCAGGGCGAGCGCTATAGACGGCTCAGGAACAGTAGGACGAGCGATGTCCTGTTCGGAAACAGTAGGCCGAGTGACATCCGTGCTGCCCTCTCCTTTTTTGTCCTCGCCTTTGTCTTCAAAGAGGGTCTAGCAGTTTTGCGCCGGCCTCTGACAAAGTTGGAGGACCCAGCGAAATCGTCGAGTCTGGCCATGGCTGCACAGCAATAAAAGCAAGTTAGAAATCGAAACCAATACTTACAAATATAGTAAATAGTTCAACCACGAGGAGTCAACCAGAGGGGGTAGTTTCTTCTCCTAGCCCGCTAATTCGGGGCGGGGGGTCGATTAGGAATGAATCAACCGAGGCCCCCCTGCGATATCCCATAATGAGATGACCGAAGTCATACCGACCGAGCCTCTTAATGCGATTGACTACCTCCCACTCTTCTCTAATAAGAGATAGGGTCGACGCGTTATTCCATCGCTCGGCTAAAGGATATCTCCACGGTCGGGACTCAAAGGAAGATCCCAGAGACCTCACGAAAAAGTACTTCGTCCGCCAAGCGGTGATTTTTTAAGCCGTTCCGGTCAAGCGATATCGAGCATCTCTATACTGTAGATGAGGGATCCCGGCCTCAGAGCTTGAACTCTGGTTCATTCTTAAAAAATGACGCAGGATGCCGACCAAAGGTGGACAGCCGAACTAATGGCATAGCAAGGCCAAACCGTTAATGAACCTCCATCCATTTGGAGGAATTTGGCTCGGCCTCAATTAGTAGGCGACGCACACCTCGTCAATGATCGGGGCATACGGAAGCTTCATGCCACCCACCGAGAAAAAGCTGTCAGACACAACAAAATACCCTCCCAAATTGTTGTGAATCTGCTCGTTCTCAAAGGTCAGCTTAGGTTCCCAGGACAAAGGGATATTGTTCCTAATTATTGACTGATTCAACTCCCCCACGGTCATCGTCGATTCATCTCTCGGTGGCTCCTCAATGATCAAGCCATCCCTCCGGTCATTCACCGTGACTCCTTCAACGCCTCTCACCCCTGGCTCTGCCACTACTTCCGCCACTACTTCAGGCGCCCTCTCGGCAGTTTCGTCCCTAGGGCTAGCCCCATTTCTAGGACTGATTGACGACATGCTTGTAAAGAAGAAACTTAGAGGAAGAAATGAGGAAAAATGATGTACCTATTTAGTGATTGAGGTTGGGAATTTGGACGACGGTTGAAAGAAATTTTCGGAGACTGTAAGCAAGAAGGTGCAAATGAAAGTAGGAGAACGAAACAAGCGTGAAGAAAACTCGTAGTCTATCGATCATGAGTACTTATAAAAGATTAGTCGAACGGACGTTCCAACCCACGCTTGACACATGGAGAAAATCCAAGCCGAACTCAGACATGTGGCAGAATCTGAGATGAGGTGAATTAGGGTTATTTGAAATTCAGAGCGGCGTGGCAGTTAAAAGGATGCATCTGATAGCTGCACAGCAATCAAAAGAACGTACGTGACAGTCTGTCAGAGGACGTGAATCGTCAGTAATGATCACGCCTAGTGCGTGACATCCAATTGATCAGCCCTACCACTACGCTCACCCGATCGACCTCATCGTTGCACTCGATCGACTTGCCATATCGCTATAGCCGATCGATCGGTTCTGTCACCACTCGATCAGTCCGCCGTGTCATCACCCTCGATCGATCGATCGGGCCTAACACGAGCTGTCTTAGAGACACGCTTTATGATCCTTATGTACTTCTTCGACCCTTCTCCTAAGTCAGACTCGTTGAGTAGGGGGCTTATGGTTAGGTCGGTTGTGCTAGGCCCAGGCCCAGGTCCATGAGTCCACGGCCCATTCGCAGGTGGAAACCTCCCATGCATACGTAAAGACCTACGTAAAGACCTAAACCTAGCATCTGTTCCATATATAAGGTACTATTTTGCCATAATACAGGTATGAGATTATAACCCTAATCTTCGTTATTCTCCAGCAACGAAAAATCGTTATCAAAAAGACTAACTTGAGCGTCGGAGGGGCCTGCCGGATATCAACCCCCGACGTGCCCTGTGTTGTTTTGCAGGTATTCCCTCGTCAAAGACAGTCAAGCTCATGGATCCAAACGGTAACGTCTTGCCTTACCAGAATCAGGCAGAACCAGAATTAAACTTTGATCAATTGTTACGTTCACATATTAACTTGAGACAAATTCCTATGCACCTGACTAGAAATTGGGGAACGATAGATTCACCTTGAGTTGAGTTGTGCTGCTGGAGGTAGTATAGTTTTTTTAAAATAGCCCGTGTAGTTATATCAGCATTCATACAGATAATCAATTTTACGCCTAATTAAGCTTTAAACATGAACACCAAATCCTCATCACCAATTTTCATATTTTTAAAACCCTTAAAGTATGATTAGTTGGTGCAATCCCGATGTTTTTTTTAAGATGATCATCATTAAAAATATTAGATTATACATAAAAGATGTATTTAGAATATAACTTGCAATTTTATAAATATTTTATATTGAAATATGTTTTTTAAATATTAAAAGAATTTTGAGTCCTTTTCTTAATCCAAATTCAAGTTGAAGCCATTTTCCAATCTTCTCTTCTTTTTTTCGCATATTCTAATTCAAGTATCTAGAAATTACTAAATAGAAAATATTCGCTAGCCCACTATGAATCATCCATGACTAGTAGGTTTCACGGTATAAAAATAAAAATATAATTTTTTAATAATAATTAAATGACATTAAAAATAATTCTATTACATTATAAAATCTAAAAATTATAACAATTAATTTTAAATGTTTTCGACGCAGACTTATATTTATCAATTTAGTACTTGCATTTATTTATTTTGTTTGAATGATACCTTAAATACCTATTCCATGAAAAATAAAGGAAATAAAGTAAAAATTGAGATAAAAAAATATCATCTTCATTTAAGTATAAATCCCAAATCTACGAAGCTTAAATTCCCGAATGTCCTCTTTTCATTTTATTTTTCTTGTTACCGATGATTTTAATCCTTAAGAACGAACGCCATTTCAGTTCATGTATAGAGAAAAAGTGGTGGGAAAATGAATAGACGCCATTTCATTTTCCTTTTCTTGTTACAGTTATTTAACGAATATAACGGAAACATGCAAATTGTCCACGATGGTAATATCACTTCATAGGCATATCCTCAGCCACAAACTTCAAAATCAAAAGATAATCTTCCTATCTTCTTCTATGGAGCTCTAAGCCAACCTCACTACGGTGCACTTTCAGATCAAAAATGGCTGCTTTGTTTAGTCTCTCATTTTCCTCTTTCCTCATATCCCCTTCAAAACCCACCAACCACTATGCTTTCTCTACCAATTGCCCATCTCTTAGCTTCAAACGACCTCTTTCCATAACGTCTATACATTCAGCAACTCAACCACCAGCAGTACCTGTGCAAACCTTCTGGCAATGGCTCACGGACCAAGGAGTGGTCTCGGCCAGGTCTGCAGTGAGACTTGGTATGGTTTCGGAGGGCTTGGGGTTGATAGCGCAGCGAGACATTGGGAGGAACGAATTGGTTTTGGAGATACCCGAGAAATTGTGGATCAACCCTGATAAGGTTTCAGCTTCTGAGATTGGGAATGTGTGTAGTGGACTGAAGCCTTGGGTCTCCGTGGCACTTTTCTTGATCAGAGAGAAGTTGAAGGATGATTCTACTTGGCAGCCTTATTTAGATGTGCTTCCTCAGAGTACAAATTCTACAATATATTGGTGGGTAATGTCGTTTTTAGTTGGTTTGGCCCTTTTGGCTCTTTCCTTTTCTTTCCAATTCTGGGGGTTGATGAAGTATTGTTTAATGGGTTTCAGTGCAGGTCAGAAGAAGAGCTTGCTGAGCTTCAAGGTAAGTAACCTGCTTTTTCAGTTTTCCTTGTCCTCTCTTTCTTCTGTTCCGTTTTAATGTTAAGTTGGCAACTTTCTCTTTTCAAATGTTAGAATTGATTGTTTGAAATCAAGACTATGAAGAGGTGAATTATGTTATTCTTCGAACATTTATGTATAGGGACTCAACTCCTAAGCATGACATTGGGTGCAAAAGAATATCTGAAGCGCGAATTTTCCAAAGTGCAAGAAGAGATTTTGTTCCCAAATCAGCAGCTCTTTCCCTCACCTATATCGCTGGATGACTTCTCGTGGGCTTTTGGGATTTTGAGATCTCGGGCATTTTCACGTCTCCGTGGTCAAAATCTTGTTTTGATTCCTCTTGCTGACATGGTAAGATCTTTTTCTTGCTTCTACTCAACTTCCTGCAGCTAGTGTAAAACTTGAAGTATGTTTTGGGACTATAATAATTTGCCATTCGACTGGATTTGCATGTGTTGTACGCATTCATAGCCTGAAATCACTTTTCAGATTTCACAACTAGTGTTTTCCTAAGATAAAATTATCATCGCTATTATAAATAATAAAAATATTATTTTAATAGATAAATATTTTTATTTAATAATGATAAATACTAGAGATCATTAGATAATGATCTATGGATGATCCACTAATTAAAAAAGCTAAATTTTGTTTTAATAAGAAATTTTCAATATTTCCCTTTTAGACGTAAATTAAATATCGTCTATATAATAAAAAATTAAGAGAATAAAATAAAATTGTATTTGTAAACCTTTTGAATAACATTTGGTCTAAATATAATTGAAGTTAATCTTTCGGTCTTATAATACTTCCAATGTCAAAAGATATCAAAAACAAGTGTCATATGAGATACAAATCCAACATAATTACTTATATCTAATAATCATACTAACATGGATGATAGAATTAAATGTGATAAATAAGAATGGCACCTGAATGATCTATTATGTATCATATATTGTTTATTGGCCATGATTTTTCTAAGTTTTATGCTAAACTAGAATAGAGAAATATTTTGTGAGATTAATTTTTTTTCTCTTTATGTCTTATAAACTTGTATATATCTAGAACTACCCAAATGTGTCAAGAGACATGAAATCAAGTTCAAAGTATAAATGTGCCTAATGACCTATCATATGCTTTAGATTGACACTTGTCTTAAAACTTTCACCAATGTTATGACAATGCAAATATATATGTACCATTGAGGAGGAAATAATGAGCATCAATTTACATAACACAATCATAAAACATGAGAATAAAACTATATTTGGAGCAACTATAAAATCATCTCTAATTAATAGGGTCAAAGGACCTCAAAACACCTATATTAATATGTCTATCAAAAATAACAATGTGAAGTCCTTTAATTAGAAGATCAACGAACCTATCCTTAGTCAAAACATGCTTTAATATGGTGTCACATTTCTATATAAGTTCCTTTATGATTAAATATTTAATTTCTAAGTGCTTAGATTCTGTTATTTTCTTATTGTTGTTACTGAATAACACTATAAACAGGTTAATATAGTATAACCAAATAGGTCTAAAAACAAAATCAGCTGCAAACAATTACAAATCAAATTTTTCAATGAAATTGCCTATGAAATAACTCCATAATATGAAACAAACTTATCGGGCATAGTAAAAGAGGTCACTAAGTGTCTCTTTGACACTTTTTCTTGAAACAACACCATCTAATGGTATAAGAATGTAACTTAATTGATTTATATCATGTGAACATTTAGAAAAGTTAGAATCTCTATATCACATTAGATCATTGGTATCCTGAAGGTATTTCAAGACCTATTTAATAGCTTTAAGTAGCTTTTATTGGATTAGATAAATATCTACTTAACAATCTAACAATAAATACAATATTTATTCTAATACACACTTAAGCATACATACCAATTACACTATAATAAGGAATATTCCTCCTAGTCTCTCTTTCAACTCCATTCTTTAGATACTACGCCAAACATAGTCTCTCTCTATGAGAGATTGGTGCTACATAAACTTTATAATTTTCTATATTAAACCTTTACATCACATGCTCAATGTTTGTTTTCTAAAAATAACCTAAAGTTTTGAGTTCTATCTCAATAAATCTGAATACTTAGGATAAAAGATGCTTCACTAAGATCTTTCACGTTGAAATTCTTGGAAATATTGTTTAACCTTATGCAATATGTATTTCATTTATGCAAGCAAGACATCATTTACATACAAAAGTAGAAAAGTAACCTTGCTCCCTTAATCTTATAACACATGCATATCAACTTTATCTTTTACAAAGTTGAATGAGGTGATTACCTCATTAAACTTTTGGTACCGCCAAATAAAAGCTTATTTCAATTCGTATATAGATTTCTTTAATTTACAAACTATATGACTCTTGTTATCCTTCTAAATTTTTTTAGGTTATAATATATAGTCCTTCTGATAAAGGTTTCCATTAAGGAAGACAATTTTAGTATTTGTATGTTATATCGTATTGAGTTACTATTGTCATGATCACCTTAAAAGCATCTTTAGAAGACATATGATAGTATGTGACATTAAAATATATTCTTTCTCATAGTGCAACCCTTGGTGACTATCTTGCATTTAAATCTACTAATCCTATCTTAGGAGTCTTTTTTGGTCTTATAAACCCATTTACAACTAATATTTTTATAATTTTAAGGTCAATCAACAAGTTTTAATACATGGGCTACATTTCATCTCATTGCTTATTATCACAAATTTGCGTTAGGACCAAAAATAATATCTGAAAAAGCAAGTGGATCAATAACATATCCAATGTCATAGTTATTCTCATTGATATAAAATTTATAGTCAATTGATTTAGTAGACTCCTCATTCTAGTAGATCTCCTTAATTGAACATTTTCAACATTATCCTATTCCATAGAATCTAATTCTATGTTTGTATAAGTTTATTTTTTTGTATTAGAATGATGTTCGATAAAAAAATTCACTATTCCTAATTGAATGGGTAAAAGATATGAAATTATAGCAGTATGTACTCTATTATCTTCTGAAGTTTAATAATGATTTACCTTATTAGACAAATCATATTCTAGAAACTTGGTTTTTATGACTCTAGAATTCTTTATCTCCTATAAGATAATAAGTAGAATGAGAGTGTGGTTTATTTTCATAAGAATTATATATCTATATCAATATGGTAGCCCTAAACTCGAAGATGAGTGAGACTACATTTCTAAAATTTCTAGCCTTTTATAACTCAAAAGGGATTTTAGGCACTAATTTTGTTAGAACTCTATTTAAAATATATGTAGAATTTATAGACTCACCCTAAAGTAGAAGGTTAATTTTACTTTGCATGCTCCTCATCATATGCTTTAAGGTATGATTTTACCTTTCGACCACATTAGTATCTTCAAAACTACCTAACACGGTAAATCAAAACTACCTAACACTTATATGAAATCTACTTAAATTTCTTAATTCTTGTCAACTATCAGTTTTAACCCATCTTTGTTTGGCTTCCATTTGAATAAGAAATCGTTCATAGAGGAAGTAAGAGCTCCAATGTCTAGTCACTGAATTTGAAGTGGCTAGAGTAATGTTATATTCATACATAACAAGAATTAAAAGATTTAGTACCTTAATATTCTTGATTTTCTTTTCAAGCTTTGTATTTCAGTAATCATATTTCTTATGAACTTTCTTTATGCAGAAGAAATATCTTGTAATTTTTTCAAAAAAAAAAGAAATATCTTGTAATCTTTATCACATCCTCAAGACCCCTTATGCCACTCATCTGATATCGTTCTTTGAATGGAGGATTTTTAGGAGCTTTACCTTTAGTTTTTCAAGATTTAGATTTAGGTTTGCTGTAATATTTTCTAGTTTCTCTTCCTTACTCACACAACAAGTGATAAAAATAATCCATGTCCTAAACATCATCCTAAGAGTTGTAGTTAGTCATATGAATATTAAACTCTAATAGAAGAGTATTCAAATCTTTGTGTAATATACTTGTATCATAAATAATTATATTAAGGTTTTTGTGTTTACTTGGTAGGTGTATCATCCTTATGTTTATTCTCTCACTCTTAAATCCCTAGTATATATTATAGAGTATAGTTATTTCAAAATGGTTCTAATTTTAGAATTCAAAAATTACGTACTTTGAGAAACGAACTAAAGAATAAATGAAGTTTTAGGACAATGGTCTGTAAACCAAACTACCTTAAACCAAGGAGCTACTTGCATTAGAGGGTTGAATGGAGAGGAGCATGAGCAATTTGTGAACTTCCCTAAAAACATGACTGAGACAGTCCCCAGTGTACATTGTATTCAATCAAAAACAAATTGATATTGTACAAAAATTATAAATATTCGTTTAAATTTCATAACTAAGAACCATTCGGCTATCCCATGTTAAATTTAATGCAAATATTATTAATTGGTCCAAGATCAATAATCAACTTGTATAAACGAAGATAATTTGAACATGCGTATTTTTCTATTGAATAAGTAGTTGAATGATTTCCAAAACTTTTGATTGACATATATAAAAGTTATTGGAAACAATGTAGACAAGGTCCTTCTGCAATTTTCTGAATTAAGTAGAACTCTTATCAGATCAAAAATCCAGATATCTATGAAAACTTAAACAGGCAGAGATTACATGGTAATCTTATTGGTTCTCGAAATTTATAAAGTTTACTTAATTAAATTATTATCTTTATATAAGATTAAATTTAATTTTGAACAATAAATATCTAGCGAAATGTTTTTCTCATAGCATGATTATTGAAACTGTCAATAGGAAAAATCATGTTTAATGCTAACAATTCTCTACTGATTCGGGTCAGATCAACCACAGCCCCCACATAACCACAGAAGAATATGCATACGAAATTAAAGGAGCAGGCCTATTCTCCAGAGATCTCTTATTTTCTCTGAGGTCCCCTGTTTCAGTGAAGGCTGGCAATCAGGTAAAACTTCATTTCAAAATTTTCAATTTTTATTCAGGGGGATCATTGTGAAACAAGTATTGAGTTTTAAGTGAATTCTTTTCACAAACCATGGCACCTGAGGGAATGTCATAAACACCATGACTCCGAATTTCTTGTAGCACGGGAGGTTATTCAGATTAAAATTCTATACCAAGGTACTTGAGCTTTGATCATGTGAATTTGGTTAGTGGTGATGACTCATTTGGATGGCATTCAACAGGTCCTAATACAGTACGATCTATATAAGAGTAATGCTGAACTAGCTCTGGACTATGGGTTCATAGAAAAGAAGTCTGATCGGAATTCATACACCTTAACACTTCAAATATCAGAGTCAGACCCATTCTTTGGGGACAAGTTGGATATTGCTGAGATAAATGGTTTGGGTGAGACTGCAGAGTTTAATATTGTTTTAGGCGATTCTCTTCCTCCAGCAATGCTTCCATATCTTCGGCTCGTAGCACTTGGAGGCACAGATGCTTTCCTGTTGGAAGCTCTCTTCAGAAATGCTGTCTGGGGCCACCTTGAATTGCCTGTAAGCCGTGCCAATGAAGAGCTCATATGCCGAGTGGTTCAAGATGCTTGTAAATCTGCTCTATCTGGATATCAAACAAGCATGGAAGAGGTAATAATATCCTCCTGTTTGCAAGTCAACATCTTCCCATCATTCCTTGTAATCTATCAATTTTTTTAAATCTGATTTCCATTTCAAAAATTAGTAATCATGCCACCTAAAATAAGCTGTATTGCTTAACTTTCATAAGGTTACAGACTTATCCATGCAACTAAGAAATTACTTGTGGCAACAAATAAAAATATTGTAGGCAGCTTAAGATGTCTTCTATGTCCATCAATTTGTTCTTTGAGCAGTATATAAACTGAAAGTCACTGCAGGATAGCATAGCGACATTAACCTTTTGGAACTAACATACCCACATAAGTATAATTCAGTTTGCTCCTTCCGTGCTTCTTCCTAGTTTGAAGCAATTCTAAATACTATTTGGTAATGCTTATTTTCTATCAAAAGTAGCTAGCTCCTTGCAATGAATATGTTTAACTTCTCTGTGTGTTCCAGGATGAGAAGCTAAAAGAAATAGAATTGGATCCAAAACTTGAGATTGCAGTGGAGATAAGACTAGGGGAAAAGAAGGTGCTACAACAAATTGATGGAATTTTCAATCAAAGAGAACTGGAATTGGATGAGTTGGAGTACTATCAAGAAAGGAGGCTCAAGGACCTCGGTCTAGTTGGCGAGCAAGGTGACATTATCTTTTGGGAATCCAAGTAAAGGGCTATGTCAAAGAGAATTGAACACCTTGACAGGATATATATTTTTGGAGGCTTCTTTGAAGGTAGGAAAGAACCATTTTGGTAGTCACGTCCAATCATCTCTCGTATAGGTTTCCATCTTACTTTTTTAACTAAGATTGATATCAGCTGCGTACAAGTTTCTGCTCCCTGTTTAGCTGCTTCCAAATGCAAGTTGCACAACTTTTTGCTATGTATTCATGCAAACAGTTGTAAGAAAGCTGTCATTTGCATGTGAAATGAATAGCTTCTAGAAATTTGTGCTTAAGTCTCTTTTTCTACTGACCTGAATTGCTCATTTGGTGATGAATACAGAACAACAGTTCTTGTATGCTCTGCATTTAGGATACTAGTAATGGTTCAAGATTATTCCACCAAAAGGAATAAAATAGTTCAAACTGGAAAAATTCAAAATGCCATGTCTTGCGGGAAAAATCAGAAAAAGAGTTGCATTAACCAACGTTCATAATTGTTGTTGCTGTTTCGGAGACATTCAACGTCTACCTCGCTTCTTAACTTAAAGACATAGTATCATCATCAAGCCAAGACAACCTGCTTTATTAAGGTACCTATTGTTCCATATCTTCTCCACTCCTGCCGATCGTTTATGAATTTTCACCTCTCATCGTTAAAGCAAGTTAAGATAAAATGCCCTCAGATTGGATACCGGTTGAATTTATTAGCCCAAAAAATAATAACGAAAATAAAGGTAGACAAAAAATAAATGAGACATGACACAAAGGTTTACGTGGTTCAGTCAATGTGACCTACGTCCACGGCTGGAGGATGAGCAATTTTACTAATATGTGGAGAATGTATACAAGTATAAAAGGCTGGAACAAAAGGTTTTCAACAACTCATAAATATACAGAGAGGATAGGAAGATTTCAGAAAGGAAAGAATGGTTATCTTCCTTTATAAGCCTACAACCATATTTATAGCTGAAATCCTGCGCAATCGTCGTCCAAATCCTTCTACCTATAGCCATAAATTGTTGAAGAAATCACCAACTTTATTTAACATACTTGCATGCCGCCAACCAAGTTCATTGCATGCCACCAGCTAAGTTGATATTGTTGAATTTCATGCCACCAATCACAACCTTCTTTCTTTGACATTTAGTAATGTAGGCAACCAAGTGGAGGAGCCAAGCCATCACACGCAACAAATCTCCTTGACTTGGTCCTGAACAATTAGTGATCTGCTCCACCTCCTCCGACAATGCCCCAAAAGGGCTATATCACCAACTATAGACGCCAATCAAGTCCAAGCACTGCTTGAACTTGTAAACTGGAAGAACCTTCGTAAACATGCCAGCAAGATTGTCCTTAGTATTAATCTTTTGAATAAGGACCTTCTTCTCTGCAATAATATCCCGAATGAAATGATATTTCACATTAATATGCTTCGTCCTCTCATGATACATCTGATCTTTCGTCAAATGAATAGCACTTTGGCTGTCACAATAAACAGTAGTGACCCCTTGATGAAGGGATAACTCACCAAATAAACCTCTCAACCATAATGCTTCTTTAATAGCCTCAGTAACTGTCATATATTCTGCTTCAGTAGTAGATAAAGCCACTACATGTTGTAGAGTAGCTTTCTAACTAACGGCACAATCTCCAATGTAAAATACATAACCTATCAGAGACCTGCGTCTGTCGAGATCGCCGGCATAATCTGAATCTACAAAACCAACCAAAGTGTTGCTGGTTTTACCAAACTCCAAACTAAAATTTGAAGTGTCCTTAAGTATTTGAGAATCCATTTCACCGCCTGCCAATGTTATTTGCCAGGATTGGTCATATATCTACTAACGGCACTAACAGCTTGTGAAATATCAGGAGGAGTACATACCATTAAATACATAATACTACTAACGGCATTAGAATATGGAACTCGCGCCATATAATCTTCCTCTTCCTGTGACTATGGTGATTGAGCAGCAGATAGTCTAAAATCACTAACAAGAGGAGTACTAACTGCTTTGGCATCTCGCATGCCAAATCTCTCTAAAACTTTATTGAGATATTTCTCCTGGGTTAAGAATAATTTACCAGCTCCTCGATCAAGTCTTATCTCCATGCCAAGAATTTTCTTTGCTGCTCCCAAATCTTTCATCTCAAATTTACCATACAATAAGGCCTTCAAATGGTGAATATCTGTGACATTCTTGGCAGCAATGAGCATCTCATCAACATATAACAATAAATAGATGAATGAGCCGTCATCTAACTTTTGAAAGTAAACACAACTATCATACATGCTCCTGGAGAAATCATGACCCAACATAAATGAATCAAACCTCTTGTACCACTGTCTTGGGGACTGCTTCAATCCGTACAAGGATTTCTTCAACAAACACACTTAGTCTTCCTTTCCTGCAACTTCAAAACCTTCAGGTTATTTCATATAAATCTGCTCATCTAATTCGCCATGTAGGAATGTTGTCTTGACGTCAAGTTGTTATAATTTCAAATCAAACTTGGCAACCAACGCAAGTAATACATGAATAGAGCCATGCTTCACCACTGGTGAGAAAATATCATTAAAATCAACACCTTGTACCTGAATATAGCCCTTTGCAACTAAACGTGCCTTATACCTTGCATTTTCAATACCTGAAGTACCTTTTTTTATAAAAAAAACCCATTTGCAGCCAACAATTTTCTTACCCTTTGGTGGCTTCACCAGAACCCAAGTATCATTCTTGTGCAAAGATTCAATTTCTTCATTCATGGCCACTACCCACTTATCAGCATCAACATTTGAAACTGCCTCCGTATATGAGGAAAGTTCATTGTCTCCACCTGTTTCCTATGCCACTGATAAAGCATATGCAACTAAATTTGCATACCTCTGTGGTGGTCGAATCTCTCGTCTCGGTCTATCTCTGGCTATGGAATGTTCTTCTTCTACTGGTTCACCTTGAACATGATCAGGATCTGGTTCATCAACTTGATCTGTCTGATGTGTAGAAGACATCTGTGAAGGACCTGAACTAC